>JAULKM010127847.1:0-36769 GCA_032355605.1 Rubia tinctorum | reverse complement strand
AAGCAAACGTACCAAATGAGCACGTGAAGGTGATTTTCTCTTGGTCCTCTGGAGCTATGACCACTTGAAAATACCCTGAGTACCCATCCAAGAACCAATAGTATGGATGACTCGGGAGTCTCTCGAGCCTTTGATCAATGAATGGCAACGTGAAGTGATCCCTTCTGGTTACCGCATTTAGCCTCTGGTAGTCAATGCAAACTCGTCACCCGTTTTGGACACGCGTGGGCACCATTTCACCTTTTTCATTCTCAACTACCGTCACTCCACTCTTCTATGGCACCAATTGAGTTGAGCTCACCCAGTTACTATCCAAGATCAGATAAATCATCCCCGCTTGAAGCAACTTAAGGATCTCCGCCTTCACCACTTCCATCATCGATGGATTTAAACGACGTTGGGGTTGTCGCACGGGTTTTGCATAATCTTCTAACAAGATTTGATGCATGCAAGTGGATGGACTTATGCCTTTGATGTCGGAAATAGTCCATCCAACTGCTTCCTTGTTTTCCCGCAAAACCACCATTAGGTTCTACTCTTTCTCTTGGATAAGTTTACTCGAAATGATGATCGGAAGTGGTTCCTCTCCCCTAGGAAATGCATAGTTGAGGTCACTTGGCAAAGGTTTAAGCTCAATCACCGAGGTTTTCACCATTGATGGCAAGAGTTCCGGTTTCTTGGATTCCTCTAAGGGTGGAGGAGGAGGGTTCGAACTCATCTTTTGAAGCTCATTCATGTTCTCAAAGCTTACCTTCAAGTTAGTTCTCATGGAATACACATCATATGCATATTTACTATCACATTCTAAAAGCAACTAACAAGGAATCATCACCATTTAATTCAAAAACATTTTGCACAACATCATCAACAATATCTAAAGCATGGCAAGAATATTCCTCATTAGGATACTTTATAGATTCATTAATGTTAAACTCTATTTTAATTCCATAAAATTCCATGGTGAGGGTACCATTATGCACATCAATCATTGTCCTCAAAGTTTTCAAAAATGGCCTCCCCAATAAAATCGGAGTTGCATGTTTATCATGCTCCATATCAAGGACATGAAAATCCGCAGAGGAATATTAAGGAATCCACCTTAACCAACACATCCTCTAAAATACCTTTAGGGTATGCACTAGAATGATCGGCTAATTGGATAACCACCCCGGTTTTATGCAAAGTACCCGAATTGAGGCTTTCATACAAAGAGTAAGGAATCACATTTAGGGATGCACCTAGATCAAGCATGGTTTTTTCAAAGTGTGTATTTCCCATCATGCAAGAGATGGTGAACATGATGGGATCGCTACATTTAGGGAGTAACACCCTTTGAAACAAAGCGAAGATATGCTCATTTTCCCCTTTCTTTAGCTTATTTTTGGCTCTTTTCTTTCTATTCACAACACATAATTCCTTAAGAAATTTAGCATAACTAGGAATTTGTTCAATAGCATTCAAAAGAGGAATATTTACCTCAGATCTACAAAAGATTTCGTAAATGTTCTTGTTGTCTTCCTTCCTCCGCTTGTCCTTCAGAGCCTTCGGAAATGGTGGTTCCGGTACATATAGAGGAATCTCCACCACCTTTGCCTTCTTGTGAGAAGGGGATGAAGGTTCGGGAATGGATGTTGATTTTTCAATGGTGATCTCCTATTCATTTTCCTTCCCCTTCCTCACTTTGTCATTGTCTACTTTCTCTACCTATTCCTCCGCTTCCTTCTCAAACACTTCAACCACAACGGGTTCATTTTCAACGATTTCACCCTCCCGAGAAGTTCCAACCTCCTTACCATTTCTCAAAGTGATAGCACTCTTATTTTGTCGAGGGTTAAGTTCTGGTTGAGAAGAAAGTTTTCTCGAATCTCTTGCTTCCATATGATTCAAGATTTGAGCCATTTGGCTCACTTGAGTTTCTAGGTTTTTTATGCTAGAGTCGGTCTTCTCCTGGTGCTTTTCGGCCTTGTCCGCACATAGGGTCAACTTCCTAATGGCTTGCAAAATTTCCTCCCTTGACATCCCTAAACTTTCACCTTGATTGTGGGGTTTATCACTAAGCCTTTGGTATTGAAGTTGTAGCGGCCGATATGGTTATTGAGGAGGGCGATAAGGTTGAACATTTTGACCACCTTGTGCATTCCCATATCGAAGATTCGGGTGGACTTGGTTGGCCGCATTGTAAGGCCGATTTTGGTAACCTCTGCCTCCTTGGTAGCCTTGATATCCTTGGTACCTTTGATTTTTGTACCCTTGGCCTCCTTGATATCCCATAGCACTCACCTCCTCCACATAATCATCTTGCAAAGTAGGACATGTGTTCGTAGGATGCAGAGAAGAGCAAATCTCGCAAAATTTCACATGAGATTTTTCCCTGGATTGTGTCACCAACGCCTTGACCATAGAGGTGAGAGTCGACACTTGGTCTTCAATTTTTCCATGGTTGGAAAAAGCACTTGCATTGTTGGGATTTTTCCTTCTCAAATCGGCTCTCGAGCTAAACTTTCTCGACTTTTTGTCCAGCTACTCGTAGAGCTCCATAGCTTCCCTAGATGATTTGTTCCCAAGAGAACCATTAAAAGCTCCCCTCACTAGCCTTTGGTCTTGATTAAGGGGACCATTATAGAAGTAGTAGACCAAATCCCCATCTGAATAGCTATGATATGAACAACTAGCAAGAAGTTTATTGAACCTCTCTCAATAGTCGTAGAACGACTCCTCGTGCGATTCGATGATGTTGATTATGTCCTTCTTCAAGATGGCGGATTTTGAAGTTGGGAAGTATATCGAGAGAAACTTCCTCTTAAATTCAATCCATGAGGTGATGCTCCTTGCGACATCTCGCAATGAGAACGGGAAGGCCTTCAACATGTATAGCTCCGCATTCACTCTTTCGGGAAGCATCCCACTACAAACCATGTAAAAATCAAGGAGGTGTTTGTTGGGATCTTCCCCTTGCCTACCAAGAAAGAACGGTAGCAAGTGTATCAATCCGGATTTCAACTCGAAATGTCCATTAGCTCCAACCACTGGATATATGATGCACATCTGTTGGTGCTCTAGATTTGGAGTCATAACCTCTCGCAATGGAATTTGCCTCAACGAAATGTTCCTCCCTTGATGGTGAGGGTGTTGAGGTCCTCCTCTCGAAACGTCCTCTTCATGGTACTCGCGATGATCCATAGATGTTGAAGCTTCCACAAAATGGTCACTAGGAGAGTTATTATTCTCAGTTTCCAACGAATACCTCCTAAACCTTTTCAAATTCAACTCTAGGTTGGGGTCGTAGTGTAGGGGTTCTTGTGAAGAGGATCAAGTATGAACTATATACCAAGAACTCAAACAATACGTCTCCAAGCCAAACACATATCAAATAAAAACTAAATAAAAGTAAACTAACAAATATTCACAACTAGCACTCATCCACACATAATATACTCAAACACTTAAAAACAAACGCCTCATCCCCGATAGCGACACCAAAATTCGGGAGGTCGTCGTCTTACCTCTCAAAGACACTATTTTTATGCCATAAATGCTTCCTAAATACAATTAAGTAGATAATGGCAAATCAGGGTTGTCTACAAAGAAGAGGATTTTCCTAAGGGTTTTCATATATAACGATGAATACTACACTAGATATAAAAATATGCACATATATAAAAGCTTGTAAAGAGGAGGTTTTTGGGTTGATTTTTCTAAGTTATCATAAAGACAATTAACTATCAAGAAATGTAAATCTACTAAATAAGAAATAAATAATAAGAAGTTTAAACACAAATTACGGGACCTTGGACGCAATTGATTTCTACTTCCGAACCTCTTATCTATCATTGAACATACAACCTATTCAATACTTTTACCACTTGTTGTAAAGATAAATCTTTTATCCTTCTTTGATAGTAGTTTACAAGAGTGAATTCGACATCTCTCGCTAAATCTCACTAATGACCCCTTTAGTCGTTCAACGCCTAAAGGTATCCCATTAATGGAATTAAGTACAAATAATCAACAAGCTTGGTAACACTTATAAACACTACACCGTGACTAGGCATTGAACCAATTCATGCATTTACACAAGATTATTCAAGAACGTTCAGAGTTCATAAACCTCTCTCATTTGCTACACACAAAAAATATGACAACAAATTCGACATTACCACATTTATCTAGCATTCATCAATTTATCAACAACATTAAAATCTCTAACTCATGCTCTTGGACTTCATATCAAAAGAAGGGAGAATTAGTTACTTTCTCCAAACCCTAACACATAATCATACAATCAATTGATATACTCAAACTTCCAATATCATTAATGGATTCAACAACCCAACTCAAGCACAACAAGTACATAATAGCAAAGCATTAAATAGCTTATAAACAGGTCTCAAGACATGGGCTTGGAAGCCTTAATCAATTGCTCCCAAGGTTATGTTTAGCTACTAGAGCCCACCCTAATTAACAAAAGCAAATCAAACATAAATTCAAGAAGAAACTAAGGTAGAAAATATGGAAAACCTAGGGTTTTGAGGTCTGGAATCGGGGAAGAAGAGTTGTTGAAGAAAGAGAAAATTTATGAGTATTTATAATACAAAAGGTCCAAAAAGTAAGTATGGCCCACGGATAGTTACAATTCGTGATGGGCAGAGTACCATCGCGATCGCGACACATTCGTCGCGACTCACGACGGACAGAGTACTCTGCTCTCAAATGTTGTTTTCTTCTCTTTGGCCTTAGTGTAATTGTCTCATCTTCCTTTCTTTGGGTCTTCAAAATCTTCATTGTTTTCAAAATGGCGTCTTCAAGGTCTTTAAATCTTCAACAATTACCTCGTCTCACAGAATCCTTATTACAAGTGACTAAAGCGATGAGGTCGCTCTTAACTCTAGTAATAGAATTTCAAGGTAAAATAGAGTATCCAAAGCACAAAAGTATACCAAAATGAGTATAAAAGATCCCAAAATAACTATATAAAATGGACACACCACCGTGACAATGTGAATTAGATAAGGGCATCTGCAATTTTATATTTCAACTTATCCCACTTTCTAGGAGGAACCTAAAAGCAAAAAGAAAAAAGTTGACCGGTTTCATCAAAATCGAATCCAATCGAACCAGCCATTAATAAAGTTCATGAACATTTATACTACTTAATATATTATTTGTAATGTACAATTTACTGGTATGAAATTGACTTTTTTTTGTCCTTCGCGGGCTCATTTGTTATGCAAGCGGGCTAAAATTGTTAGGCCCACATACATGTGCGACATCGGTCATGGTTCGGTAACCTATCATCTAAACCAATGTAGGTGTGACATTGTGCTTGCAAGACAGACTTCAAAAGGGCCCGAAATGATGTCATTCTGAAACGTCTATAAATTTGAGGTCCCTCAGAATTAGTTCGAGATTTGTGTTTTCAAGTTTCCCGCGAATTCCAATAGTCACCCACCCCATCTTCTCTTCTCTTTTGTTAATGGTATGGTTTTTCTACTCTTCCAACACCTTCATTTTTTAATTTTTGCTTGAAATTTTTCGATCTATGGTGTGTGAATATGTTGTGTTTTTGGTTTTCAAATTCTTGGATTTGTTATAGTATGAAGTTTCCTTAAATATCAATTTAGGTATTATATTTTGGTATGTTTTTGGACGTTTTTGGACTTTTTGTGCAATATTTTGTTGTTAAAACATGATTTTTTCTTTTTTTCTAAGAATTTGGCTATAACAACTAGGGTTAAATGCGACGTTGGTAGCCAATCGGTTGACCTTCAGTCTCTATGAATTTAGTGCAATGTCGTACATTCTTATTTTTAGTGATATGTTCTTTTGTATGAGATGTCGCACCTTTGTCGATAACCATCGATATAACCGATTGGTTACTGAAGTCGCATAAATGTGTTTAAAATTTCTTTGAAATTGTACATGCGAACTCGTTCTTCTGTCGGTCACATGTTCGGTTTGGTCGAGTATAGAGCGACGTCGCCGTTACATTTCGACTATGCCACTTTTTTGGACCGACTTGCATATGCGACGCATGTCCAGCATCGCACCCTTCATTTTCAAGGCTTGTATGACCTAAAAAATTTCATATATTATTCAGAACTAATGGCTGGGCGAATCCTCCTGTAGGTTATTTTTCCAGGTCTTTTACCATTTTACATATTTATTTACTTATACATCTTCACAATTTATTACAATTAATATTGTCTTGATTTTATATTGTTCTCCGCACAACGGAGCAACCCAGAGCCTCTTGTGTTCGAACTTGAACAGTATATACTGGTTGCTGATAGCCCACATTTCCATTGCACTCTGAAATAGTAGAGCTTCAGAACAAACCCCACATTGGTAGATCATATAACTAGCTAACTAAATGCATGTAATTAATTTATTTTAAACTAATATTATTTTTTAATTGCATATATATATAATTTGTGATTCAATACACTCTGAGTGACATTGTTACACTCCTGCCGAATAACAAGACCCATGTTCTGCTGAGGTGCTACGGAAAAGAGTAGCACATGAACTACTTGGGGGATAGGAAGATCAAGGACTTGTGCCCAAAGAGTTTTGGCAAGTTCCTTTCCAGCAACCGCCTACGCATTGGGAATACCTTGTTCTTCGAGGTCATAGAAGCTGGGGGACCGATTGTCTTCAAAGTTATCATAATGCGACCTGGATGAGTTTATTGCAATTTCTGTTCTGTTTGAACTAAAGACAATTCTTATTTGAATTCATGTACTAATTGTAAGGATATTTCATGACAACTGTTTTTCTAATAATTTAAATACCTTATTTTAACAATAATTGACTATATGTGCAATTTAATCTGTGCGTGATTTCAAAAACCATTTTCAACCATACCACTCAACACCATTTTCTAACATTGTTTTGAAAAACCATTGAAAATTACTTTTGTAGACCAAAGTCAATCATTTTCAAACAACTTTAACCTCTAAAAGGGCTAGGTGAAATATACCCGCGGTGTCGGTCATCCATCGCATTACATATCGGTAAAAATGACATATAAAACTTTTACTTCAGTTAATATAATAATAGAGGTAAAAAATATAATATTTACCTCAGTTATTTTTTTAACCTAGGTAAAAAAATCTTTTACTTTGAAAAAATTAACTGAGGTAAAATAACTTTTTACTTCGATTATTTGACCTAAGCTAGAAAACCCAAGGTAAAAGGGGCAAAGTAATAGGTCATTTTTCTTGTAATGTAGTATGGGTTCAACTGCATGGGCTCAATCTTGTGTATTGGACACCTGAAATATTGAGCACCATTCTTAGTCCAACTGGCAAGCCACTGATGTTGGACAGAGCTACCTTGAGATTGGAGTGATTAAACTATGCTAGGGTTCATATTGAAATGGAATTTTTGAGCTTATGTCTGCAGTTTGAATGGAAACAAAGTAAATGTCTAAAATGCAAGATACTGGGACATTATTGATGAATGCAGAAAAGAGGAATCTTAGTTGAATGTAGTGAAAAATATGTGCCTGTATAGGATAATAAACAAGGAAAACACCCAATGCAATTAGAAAAAGAGCAGATGGAGCAACAGAATAAAAAAGCTAATAACAGGATAATAAGGAACTCGGGTGATATAAAGAGGAACAATTGGACTGACACCATAGCTGACTCTTCAAATGCTCGATTTGGAAGAAGTCAAAGAACAGTTGCAGGTAAACCCCCTTTAAAACCCCCTGATGAAGTATAATAGTCTAACCTAGAATATTAGAGGTGTAAATAGCCTAGAAAAGCAGAGGGTAATTAATAATTTATGCGTTGTATAGAAAATAAGTTGTTTGTGTTTGATAGAAGCAATAATTAAAGATAAAAATGAACAAAAAACATGGGAGAATATATGTAGTGGATTAGAGTTTATATCCAACAATGATTGTGTAGTAGGGGAAGGATTCTACTGAGATGGAGAAAATATATCTATGAGATCAGTGTTATTTCAAAAGGTGCTCAGTGGTTGCATGTGGAATGTAAACTGAAAGGAATGAATGCTAGAATTTATATCACTTTTGTTTATAGGGACAATGCAAGGAAAGAAAGGCTCATTTTATGGAAGAAATTAGTGGATATTGTTGTGGAGGATCATCCTTGGATGATTGTTGGGGATTTTAACTCTACTTTGAATTTTGAGGATAGAGGGGAGATTAACCCTGTCAATGAAGATGGGATTGAGAACTTCAGAAATATTTTCTATGAATTGCAGTTGATTGAATTGAAAACCTTTGGACCATTGTTCACTTGGTGCAACAGAAGATCGGGTTCACTGAGGGTTATTTATTAAATTGATAGATGCCTAGTTAATCAGAAGTGGTTGGATTTTTCTACAGAATTAAAATGTATAGTTTAGGCTGGAGGTATTTCTTATCATAAACCTCTTTTGGTAAAACTTACCAATCCGGTTCAAAAGGTTAGAAAACCCTTCAGGTTCTATAACATGTGAACCACCACAATTAACAGACTGTTAGTCACCACAAAACACAAGTTCGGTAGAGCCAGTTACAGTATGAGTTTCAAAACCCAGACATGGACAGACAGGAAAGCCTCAAACAAGTTGGATCAAACGAAAGTGGCGAAATGAACCAGGTTCAATCACACTGCATCACTACATCGTCATAGCTAAGGTATGTTAATATCCGGGTACGGTTCAAAACGCCCAACCTCGAGCATATATAATTACTAATAAATATATGGTAGCATGCTTATTACAAAATGATTAAAACAATATCTCGGCCAAAATATGCCAATAAAATAACATTTGGGTTTGGGATCTAGTAACCAAAAATACAAATTTAATATAAAGAAACCACAACAATAAGATACTCATTTTAATCTATTTAATTACATTGAGAAATTTTTTAAAAAATCGATAAAAAATAATTATTTTATATATTATGAACTACCCAACCCACGGGGGTGGGTGGTGAAAGTAACATCGGTAGGGATTGGTCGTGAGCTCCAAGCGAGGTATTGGATTATCATCTGATTCACCATCATGTCTCGTACTCCGTAGTACAACCCAATTGTGGGTGCACCAACTTGAAAATAGGCAAGTATGCCAAAGACCGATAATCCGCCATCAGCCAACTATCGTTCTCTAACAATACTCCACCTCGTCCTAGCATGGCCAACCCACACTTGAAGAGTATAAGGTGTATTTGTTGACTATCCAGTCCATCTTCCCCTTAGAGCCAAGCCGTTGTGAGTTTAGAATTCTCCACGCATCGGTTCCCCTTGACCTCTATAAAAGATTGACATATTTATGAAGATTCGCCGGAGTCGTCCATCCCCTCATTCGTTGATCTCAATCTTGGACCTTATACAATACAACATCAAAAATAATCAATACATATACACATATTCTTAATTAATAACAAAAACATACACACTTACGGCTTACATGAGTTTTCCCAAAAACTCCAGCAAGGGATATTACCCTAATATGTGCCACCAGTAAAAGAAATGATAGAATCCAACAAAGTCTGACTACCAAACTAGAAGAGTCTCCGTACCATGTTAGCCATTAGCATGTTACAACATCTACGCAATTGAAGAACAAATAAAAATGTTGAAATAAGCATAAAACGAAACCAAACTAGTCTTACACAAAAGATGATTTAATATACCCTTAGGAAAGAGATATCTTACATAAGAAAGAGATAAGCATAGAAATAAATAAATAAATAATGCACCTAAAAGTCTCAACTACGTAATTACCCATAACAACCTCACACACTAGCGTGACCTTGAAAAAAGAAAAGTCATCCAGATAACTTGAAATGAAAAGGCCCACATAGCATTTTTATCCCTAGAAGTCAAGTCCACTACCAGTCCATACACTTACCTACATCTTGTGAACTACCAGACACGACACGAGTAGGAAAATCACTTACAAATTCGCTCGGTAAGCAAAGAATTAAACCAACAAAGGTGGTCAAGATACCACGACATTACATATGCCTAGAAAATTACCAGGTTCATGACACAAGGGGACATCCCACCTTTATTCAAATCAAAAGATAAATTAAATATCACGGCTTCGCATACGACTGGAAAATCCCCAGCCACACGACACAAGAAAAAATTATATTTTTCTTACCAGGTTCAACACACAACCTTCAACATAGAGAGGGGCTGCAGTTTCGCATACGCATGGAAAATCTCCGTCCTCGCGACATAAGCGGATCCCAAACACAAAAACCCAACACCCAATATGTCCCAAAATACAAAAAATCCCCCAACCCATATCCATTAACAAAACTAGACTCTCAAAATATTAACATCAATATTGTTTTAATACCATTACAAATTTTATCACAGAGGATTACATACAAAACAAACTACAATAACTAGTGATTCATCCCTGCCACTACCCTAACTACTGCATCTAGGATTTCCTTTAGTTTCCACCACGTATGTAGATAAAATTCATCCCATATAGAACCATCAGCCTCCATACGACTCATATACTTCATATAATAAGAATTATAGTCAACAATCAGATTACATTCTGACCTTCCTAGTTGCATGCTCATTAGATTTACGGAATAGGCATAAGTCTCCATATCCCGTTTTAAGTAAATCACTTCTTGTTCCAGACAGCGAACACGGTCTTTTGAACACCCCCCATGTAGATTCTTATGAAGAAGCTCAACAATCCCAGAATAAAGTTTAGCATTAACTTCATACTGATTCCTAAGTATTTCTTCAAATTCTTGACATCGTCCTTTTAGGGGGACATACCAAACTTCTCAAACATCAAGTTAGCCTTCTTACTTCTCATACTTATTTATAACTCAAGCTGAGAATTAGCGTTCCTCGTCATAACGCACCCTCCATGCTTGTACTTTATTCTTCAACCGATAAAATCCAGCCACTAGCCTCACATTTTGATGAGCCATCTCATCCGGATAATCAGTCTTCTTCGATAACATATTTTCTAACTTATCACTTTCCCAACATTTCTTTGTTAAGCATTTTTGCTATTCATCATCGCATCTCATAACAGTTGTTAACTCTTTCTTCAACCTCTAAATATGAAACCCCTTCTCAAATAGGTGAGCATCGTATTCGTGTAAAATTGAAAAATTATGTCGCTTCGCTAGCTTCCAACATGTAATAGCCCCAAAAATCTTAGAAAATAAAACCTTTACCCGACAACCCAAGTCTCTTACACTTTCCTCAATCTTAAACCCCCATAGACTCGATCCAAATCAAACATGCATAGAGTAATTTTATAAGTTAGCTCAATATAAGATTCATCCACATATGGGACATTTTTAGGATCTGTTCAAGGTAACCCAGTAGATAAAGCCAATGTTTTAGGATGAACATGGGCCACATTATCCCATGTAGAAGGTTCCCCTACATATATACCATGGACACAAAACTAAGGATTGACCGAAATAAGAAAAATAATATAAATTCATTGAAATTACATAGAAATACAACCAAATCTAAGACAAAAACTTACCCTACCTTAGAATTACATAATTCATCTTTCACATATTTATCACCAAAACCAGCACCCCGCAGCTCAGCTCCAATAGTTTCGGCTACAGTCTCATTCTATAATGCACCATTAACCTTATGTGGATTACCCCAGCTCAATCTGCATTGCATCCCTCTAGCTCTACTAAACTGGGAAGTGTGCCCATCCCCTCAAGTACCCTAATAAGGAAAAAAAGTTGACCCCCAACTCGTAGAATTAGTAGAAGTCCACCATCAACAATAACCCTAGATCTTTCCAACCCCCATTCAAAACACACGCCTCACCCAAACCAGTGACCTCTAACTCGAAGCTTTTTTTCATGAAGTTGAAGAAAAGCCCCTTAATGCCTAACCTAGTCATTTTAACATACATGTATCCTAATATATAGTGAAAATCCTTAGTACTAACAAGCTTATTTACCAATGCAGAGGGATATCCTGGACAAGAAGGAACACTCTCTTATAGACCCATAATATTCCCGTGTAGTTTTATAATAATCCCATCCATCTCCTTGAAAAATAGCATGCAACCTATTTATCTCATCTCTTGACTTATTGTCAATGCACGCTCTAGGTGAATCTGTTGAGCTCAATTGCCTCTTCAGTTTCTTCACCTTGCTGATGCAATTGATAGAAAATTGAGCAGTTAGTGCTTCTCCAACCCGCTTCATTAAAATAAAGTTAATGGCATAGGACTGAAATTCACAAACTATTGTTTTAGAAAACAATGTACCACCCGCGCAACATTATCAGTCGCAGGCATAGCATTATAAACCTTAGTTACATTAAAATGTGTTTTCATCTACTTAAATGAACCCCTCCCAAACTCCCCTTCCACATCAACCCTATGCTTAGTATTTCAACGATCCTCCCTTAAGCAGCTGGTTTCATGACAAATAACATATGTACTCGCATCTTGATCATGAAGTAACTATTTTTTAAGACACAAAATCTTACGCCTGTAAGACAAATAAAATATCAATAAAATCACATAGGTGTCAATTTATAAATCAAAATAAATGATACCTTCAGAACCAGTAGGCACCCAACTTCTACAATATTAGCTAGCATTTTCTTAAGGAATCTGGCCTTCCCTTTCACTTCATTCCTTGATCCAAGTCAATGTTTTCATTCCATATTGGAATTGCTTTTTGTTTAGAACATTTCACATATATAAACTTATTTCTCTAATCACCATAATCTTCATGAGAAATATGTGTAGTCTCAACACTTTCAATAACTGACGTGAATGGTACCATAGACTCACCAACAACCATTTCACACAACTTATAATAATCACTAAATAATGACACACTAAAATTAATAGCTATTTTAAAACTAATCAGTATGGCTATTCCTTCAGGCAGCGACAAATCATACTGCAACTAACATGGAAATAAACTAAACATATTAGGCGGTGACCTCAACACGACTCCCCAAAAAGAGGAATCATAATTTCACATGAAGATAAACAAGAATAATACGTTTTAGTAAATCGAAATCACCTAGCGTAAGAATACTATTACCATATGACATTTTTTTAAATGATTAACGGCAAGTGCACTGCTGATAAGTTCAGTTCTTAACCACCTTTATATATTGAAAAATCACCATATATTTTCCATCTACTAACAACGAACTACCAAAAATGATGTAAATATAGAAGTGCAATTATACTTTCTTACCCAAGCCGCCAATGCATACTTCGTTGTGCCTTATTACTTCGTCAAAAATATGCCCAATAACATGATACCATCATTGTTTGTCTTTTCCTACATATAATTCCAGAATCTTTATACACATTAACCACTTGTCTAGGGGGGCTTATGGTATACACTTCCCCTAGTCATGCGAGGCCCAAAAAAGAAAGCATTTTTTGTACAGTGAACCAAGTAAAATATTGTTTGCTAGAGAAGAAAGAGGACTTTGCTAAAGAGCAGCTCTATTTATCGGAGATAAAAGAGAACCCCGCTAAGAGAAGCATCTCATTTACAGTAAGCCAATGGGGCAAACCCAAAAGAAGGAACGACTCTCACCTATAACCATGGCACTAAAACCATGATCTATGAACATTTCCCATAAGCCACGAAGATTGCGGAATACACCAGAAATAAATGATCCAAAAAAAGAACCGGTAACGATATCTTTCCATGAGATGATCTATATGTTATTTAGAAACTAACTTAAGCATCGAAGGAAAATCTCAAAAACTTCCAGTGATCTTATTCTACAGGTCTCATGAAGGTAGCAAGGAGCATTGGGCCGATTCCAGCCATTATGATGGTCTGGAAGGAATTCTCCACATCACTAAGGATACATCGTTATTCCAAGGTGGCATTGTGGTAGAATCGTTACAGCCAATAAAAAATAACTAGATTCCCATCCTTCACACACATTAGGTATACCCGTCACAATATCAGTAATTAAACACTTAATCTTTAAGGTCACCCAAGGCTTGGTTGAAGGTACCAAATCTAGATTATGGTTAGCAGAAAATAGACCTAGGCTAAAATCAACACTGACCTCACGATATAACTTCTCGAAACGAACTAATATTTACACCCAGTGTGGGTGCAATTGGGCAAGAATAACCTTATATGAACCCAACACAAATAAAATATATTCTGGAATAGGAAATGTCAAACCATATTGTAGCTGACACTCGTAAACACCAACCATGCCCACTGGAGGCTTCATTGAAACATCATTAATAGAAGGAACCTTAATCTTATAATCAGATAAGAAGGGATAAGATTTCCTCAAAATTGAAACATCAGTTACGATCAAGATACTACTTTTGGCCATTTTCACACTTAGAGAAGGGAAAAAATACTACCTAAGAAGAAGCTAAAATCTTAAGATAGAAAAATATCAAACGATGGTAGATTAGATCTTCACTAATCCCCTTTTATATAGAGAATCTAACTAACGTATTCTTAGGAGAGTATTTTTTAAAACTTCCTAGTTCCCTTTACCCAAAGGCCAATGCTCACCTCACCGTCAATTCTAAGTTTCTAGTTCATAGTGCACATTTAATATTCTTATGTAATATTAAATATACCTTATTCCAATAGAAAATATGACTGCTGAGTTCGCAACGACTCCTTGGCTAGGGGGGATTATAGTATACACCCCCCTAAGCATGTGAAATCCAAATTAAAGATAACATCTCGATCCTAGTGAACCAAGTAAGCAGACAGCTTGTCTCGTGAAGGAAGAGTCTCAGAGAATTCAAGAAAAAAATATACTTCCATAACTCACATCCAGTGAACTAGATAAGCGAACCATAGTGGGAGGATGAATGTCACTCACAAAACCATGACCAAGGAATAACGTGGACCACAATCAGCAAACACCCCGGTGATCACTAGCTATAAATAGATGATCTAAATTACAATACAGGTAAGGGCATTTTCCTATATACTATTCATATATTTATCATACACTTACTTTGGCATCAGAGTAATATCTTAGGGACTTCCCAAGACCTGTTCTACATGTGTCATAAAGCTAGCATGGAACATTATGCTGATTTCAGATTTTATGGTGGCCGGAAGGAGTCCCCCACATTAGGAGGATTTGAAAACAAAAAGAAAGTGGGGGTATTCATCAGGGTTTGAAATAAAGATATATTGGGAGTCTCAATTGACAAAAAAGAGCACTCAAGTCGGGTGTGCAGTGTTAGTGCTCTCGCTACTTATAGGGACTTGTTTGTCAAACCTAGAGCGTGTAAGGTAGACCTCATGGAAACAAGTAAACAAAAAGAAATCGATGATTTGAAATGCACATTGAGCCAAATAGTAGAATAATGCACATTGAGCCAAATAGTAGAATATATCTTGAAAAATTCAAATGAGAGGACAATTCCACTAGAGTTGGAGCGAATCATTGCAAGTTCAAAACCGAAAACCTCAACACACGATCCTGAGGGCGTTAGTCAACCAGTTGTGAAGTCATTGACTTTGAAACTCACCGTTGCATTCGACCGCCTAAGAGTGGAATTATTGGAAGCCACCTAACGCAACATGCAGATGTAATAATATAATAAAAGTTAATTGCTTTTCAATAATAAATGTAACTCGACATGTTTCTAACATAGTGACTCTTCTTGTAGGATAATTCATTGTGCATACTTCTTGTTGAGCGTGTGGATGGTGAAAAACGCATTGTGGCAGAAGGTAAGGTGTACACATCTATACGTGTGCATTATCATAAGCATGTCGTGAAGGGAAACGTGGTTTTCATTATCAAAAATCGCCTTGTACATGGTTTAATGTTTTCTTCCGGGAACCCGAGGTAAATACGGAAGATGAGGCAGTAGGAACGTTTGTTGAATAGCACCTTTATTTCGTGGACATCTTGGAGAAGACACCAACTACAAAGGTAAATGATGGATTATTGTGTACTACTAGTGTGGCTCGACTTCTATTGTGTACATAATGAATATGCATTAATGGCATGTATATTGATAAAATGATAGGTAGCCCGACAAAATTGAACAATTCTTATTGAGATCCAAAATCAAACAAGTATCGCACCCCAAGATAGAAGCCACTGCCATTCAACCCAGCAAAGAATGGATCTCTCAAGAATATTTACACAATTGTGATGACTCACCATCCATTATCTTCATGAAAAAAATCCTCGTAGACGACGTAGGAATTTTTGGGTACAAGGCTGATCCAATAATCCAAGTGGAAGATTTCAAGGACATGTTCCTATTAAATAATTTCCGCTCACCCATGATGCAACTCTAATCAATGTAAGTATTACTAGTCATTAAATTTAATCATCAGCATACAACTTAGAGCTAAGTGCTTATATACCTCTCAGTTCTTTGATATGTGCAAATATAACCCCGAGTTTTTTGAAAATGCAGTTGTACCCAAAATCATCTAAGTGGGTAGTTTCACCCATTCTTATACTTGCTAATCTAAGCGGGCACTCGGGTATAAGTTTACACATTTTGACTGGTCATAGGTATATATGCACTTTTGAAAAACTGAGGGTTATATTTGCACTTTCCAATGAATTGGGGGTCATCTAAGCATTTTCCAATTTGAACGGTGTTTTACTTCGGGAAAAAATTTCAATGAAAACACATTTTTAAATTTGTTTAGAAGAGGCCAATATCGCTCACTTGAAAGTTACATAACGACTAAATCGATGCCAAATGACCGACGTCGTAAAAAGCTAATATAAGGTCATCGATATCAATACACAATCACCAACGATCTCGCAACACACTCATTTATGCTCACCGACATCAATGTACGATGGCTAACGTTGGTCTTACCAAACGACGTCGTATATTGGTCCACCTCCCGATTGCAAACTTGTGACGTTTTAATCATGGCCATTTTAAACGAGGTCACATATTGCATCAGTCACACAAAACAAAATGACACCATTCTATAGATCACGTTTAGGTCACGTGGAAAACTATTTTTCCGATGACAGTCATAATACAGTGGTGTCGGTCTATTTAAACGTCATTTTTCCCATGTGCCACGTTATCAATTATACGATAACAGGCTTCCACAACTTGCGACGTAGACGGAATTACATTACAACGATAATATTTAGTGCAATGTCGGCCTCAACAATGTTGCATGCATATCAACCAAAAAATGATGTAAACACAACATTTTACCTCAATTTTTAACCGAGGTAAAAACATATTTTTTTCTGCACCACTATCTATGTTGTTTATTTTCAGGAAAACAACCGAGGTAAAAATACCTTTAAAACCGAGGTAAAAGGTGTTGGTTCTTGTAGTGATTGCATCGTTTCAAATAAATAAATATACATGATTGATGATACTGTTATAAATGAACTTGGATAGTTGAATCCTTATTTATTATTTAATCTGAAGATTTTGTTTCTTCTAATTTTAATGGATAACTAGCACAACACAAAATATGGAATAGTATGAATTATTCTTCGAAATTCTAAACCGAATTCCAGATAAATTTTGGAGAACATGAACTTATAAACCACTTTTGACTAGTTTCTTTGACAAGTAATCTTTAACTATTTTAATATAAATTGCATTATGGTCCTTGTCTCACCATGACACCATTATCTTATACTAGGATGATCATATAAGCACTTTTTATTTTAGCTTGTCCCACTATTTTCTTTCTAATCCCTCTGTCCCAGGCATATATGCACATTTTTCTTTTTTAGGTGTCCCAACCAAATCTGCAAACTTTCCATATTTAGAAAGTATCTACACATAATAAGATCAAATTACCCTTGAAATAATAAAAATTACTCACCACCTAACCTACTCTCTCACCCGCCTCCTCTTTCACTAAACTATCTGCCTCCCCCATTTCTCTCTCAAATCATCACCTCTCCATCTCAGCCTCTCCATCGTGGCTTCGAATCATCTCCCCCCTCGGCTCTGACTTCGTCTCCGTCTCCTCCACTGTGATTCCGCCTTCATCTTCAGCTCCTCCTCCGCGGCTCCGCCTTCGTCTTCGGCTTCAGCTCCTCCTCTGCAGCTCCGTCTTCATCTCCAGCTCCTCCTCCGCAGCTCTTCCTCTTCTCTGCCTCCTCTTGCGTGTCTCTTGGGAGGCCGTCGTCGTACCACTCAAAGATACAATTTTTAATCCCTAAATTCTTACTAAATACAATTAAGTAGATAGTGGCAAATCGAGGTCGACCACAAAGAAGATGAATTTTCCTAAGTGTTTTCACATATAAAGGTGAACAATATGCTAGATATAAAGATATGCACATATATAAAAGCTTGTAAAAGAGGGGGTTTTGGGTTCTAAGTTATTAATTTAAAGACAAGTTAACTACCAAGTAATGTAAATATACTAAGAGTTTAAACACAAGTTACGGGACCTTGGGCACAATTAATTTCCACTTCCAAACCTCTTATCTATCATTGAACATACAACCTATTCAATACTTTCACTACTTGTTGTGAAGATAAATCTTCTACCCTTCTTTGATAGTAGTTTACAAAAGTGAATTCGACATCTCTCGCTAAACCTCACTAATGACCCTTTTAGTCGTTCAACGTCTAAAATTATTCCATTGTGGCATTAACTACAAAGAATCAACAAGCTTGGTAACACTTATAAACACTACACCGTGTCTAAGCATTAAACCGATTCATGCATTTATACAAGATTAGTCAAGAACGTTCAACGTTCATAAACTTCTCCCATTTCCTACACAAAACAAACATGATAAAGAATTCGACACTATCACATTTATTTAGCATTCATCAAATCACCAACCATATTAGAAGCTCTAATTCATGCCCTTGGATTTCATATCAAACGAAAGGAGAATTATCTATGTTCTCTAAACCCCAACAAGTAGTCATACAAGCAATTCATATACTCAAACTTCTAACACCATTAATACTTTTAACAACTAACATTCAAGAACAATAAATGCACAATAGAAAAGTATTAAATAGCTTCATATAAAGTTCTCAAGACATGAGCTTGAAAGCCTTAATAAATTGCTCCCAAGACTAAATTTAGCTACTAGAATTCATACTATACAACAATAGCAATTCAAACATAAAATCAAGATGAAAAGAAGATGAAAATGGTGGAAAACTAGGGTTGTATGGCTGTGGAATCAGGGAGGATGAGATGACGGAAAGAGAGAAGATAAGATAGTATTTATAGTACAAAAATGTCAAAACGTAGATTTGGGCAGTGGTCCATCGCGAGTCGCAACGGGCAGACTAAGTTGCCCTCACATATTGTCTTCTTTTTGTCTAAGTGTAGTTGTCTCCTCTTCCCGTCTTCAGGTCTTCATAGTCTTCATTGTCTTCAAAAAGTAGTCTTCATGGTCTTCAAATCTTCAAACCATTACCTTGTCTCACAAATCCTTATTAAATGTGATAAGAGCTCTAAAGTCGCTCTTAACTCTAGTAATATAACTTCAAGGTAGAATGGAGTATTTAAAGCACAAAAGCATACCAAAATGAGTACGAAAGATCCCAAAATCATTGTATAATATGGACATATCTGGAAACTCGCACCATTTCTCAAGTCTCTCCATATTTTAAACTTGAGTCTTCTTTTTGTTTTTCTTGAAGTTTCCATCCGTTGCTCTATAGGTGATAGTCCTTCGGGCCTTGCGTGAATCCGAGATAACTCTTACGTGTTAATTGTTACCTTCGATGGTTTTATCCTAGGGAACAATGTCCATGACGAGCCTCATTCGTTTCAAGGACATCAAGTTTACTCGTGACTCCATCACTTTCTTTTGCTTGAAAAGTGATTTCTTTATTGTTAATATATCACATGTATACTTTAATTATTCGTAATTTAAGCTTTCAAATTGTATGCCTGAATAATTAATAAAAGTTTATTATTCTTGCATATGTCAATTGCTCGTTCAATTTTCATTATTTAATTTTCGCATGATATAATCAATATATGTCCAACATACCATTCATTATTACAAATATTCATGTCAACTGCCATTTTAAACCCATCTTCACAAACAAACCATCCTACTCCATTCACCCTCATCTTCATCCGAATATTTAAACCAAGAAAAGAAGTTATAAAGACACCATTCAAATATTTACCGGTTGAGATTGTTATTTTTTATTCTCGAATGAGTTGCAGCAAGTTGATTGCACTACCTTCAAAATGTGAAACTATGGTAGATTTTCGTTTGTGTTAATCCCAATATTTGTTTCCCCTTCTTGTGCACATTAAAGATTGGATTGTTGGTCACTTATGTTGTTTTCATATTATGTAGTTTCCATAGGTTTAACGATCTTTCCAACCATTCCTTAATATAAAAAGTGTCGTTGAAAGATTTTCCGCTTTATAAATGGCCTAACATGAACAATTGATTTTCAAACTTCATAAATGCATGCTTCGAGTGCAGAAATCAGAAAGCAATTGTATAGGAGTGAGTGGTGAGTTTGTATGTGTTATATTTTGTGAATGAATACTTTTCAGTGACTTATTCTACAATATTTAACCATTTTTAGATTGAATTTGTTATGGGGAGAAATACATCCAATGGTTTTGAATTCCTTCAACGAGTTCATAGTTCTGGGTACTAGGAGCTTATTACGCAAAGGTGGTATTTGAAATATTTTTGCAAAGTGAACGGATGCAGTTAGAATTCTTAAGTTTGGTGGTTCTAAAAAATTATGAAACCAATCCCTTCAAGCTCACTGGTTGTTAACAAAGGTTGCTCAAAATGGCGAGAGCGATTTAGTTTGGAAATGAAATGCTCAAGAACCACCGTCGTACAACATTTAGTACTGCAAATCACAAAATCAGAAGATTTGGTTGGGATGACGAACATGAGGAAACTGATTATGCCGCCTACATGTGAATTGAAATGGCTCCAAAGTGTGATTATTTGAATCTTAACTAGTAGATACCTATTTGTAACATTGTTACAGTGTAGGCATTTCGGAAACAATAATGTTCATGTTAGTCTGTTTATGATTATATTTCTCTAATCAAATTTATATGAAGAAAATGATGATATGATTAAGTGTGTGAAATTCTAGGGGAGGTTTCGAGTTTGGAATAATAATATTGTAACTCGTCTGGACATGTCCGAATAATCTTCCGATTCAAAAGTACTCAAGGATTAAATTTTTTTAATGAATTAATTATTTCATTATGCAAAGATTCCAACCCAAAAGGTTCAGATGAATCAAGAAGTTCATGAAATAAGTTCTAATTCGATGGCCTTTGTATTTTCAGAACCCTACGATGTTTGATTTCTTAAATTAGTTTTACGAATCAATCCGTCACAGTTTCAAACTTGAATGGGTGTGGACTTCGCTAGTAATATGTACAAAATTCGAATATGTGTATTCTTTGTGTAACTTATAGAGATCCAAATCCTATTTCTTTTGAATTTTTGTACTCTGGTTTTTGGGGCTCTACCAAATTTTTGACATAGTAATCTTGAACGCCTAATATATTTTAAAAAATACATATAATCATGTTTCCAACCCTGTCTCAAAACAAGCGCCTAACTCTGAACTTAGCGAGAGTTTGTGTCAAATTCTAACCATTATAATTTTAGTCGTTGAAAGCATAGTTTAATGAAAAAATGGCTGACAATATTCTATAATTGATAGGTTCATTTTATACGATATTATTGATGTAATTTTGACTCATCTTGATTCATTTTTGTGCTTTAGATCATGGATATTGCCTTGAAATTCTCTTAGTATAGTTAGGAGCGATTTTGCGCTCTAATTACTTTTCTAGGAATTTTCCTCATCAAAGCAAGGAATTGAAAGTGTTGGTATAAAAAAGAAGAAATATATACTTGAGGAAAATATGAAGGCAAGGCAACAAGGCAAGGAGGAATGAATAAAAAGAGGATGCAAATGGCCTTCTTCTCGAGGTGCGAGATCTCTTCACGATCGTGAAATGGGTGCTTTGTGAGGTGTGAAATACCTTTGCTACTCGTGAAACCTATCATGCAGCTTGATTTTTATTTTATTTTATTACCCTTTATCTTGTACTATAAACAGCACTTTATCCAATCATTTTCCATATGCTTATCCACGACTTTGAGCTCCAAGAACCCTAGTTTTCTTTTTTCTCTTCATCTTTTCTTCCATTTTCAATCTATTAATTTATTTATGGTTTGTAGTAACATTATTGTTGGATAATATATTCTTGGGAGCAATTGATTATAAATTCCAAACCCATGTTGTGAGAACCTCTTAAACACTATTTAAAACTTTATCATTTATTGACTATGCATTGAATGTTGATTTTAACTTCATGAGTTGACTAGAAATGTGTGGATATGGATTGTTTGTATGATGACATGTTAGGAGTTAAGATGAAAGTAGCTAATTCATCCCTTTTGATTTGTGGTCCAAGAACATGAAATTTGTGTTTCTAATATTTTTATGATGTTCAGAAATGCTAGATGTATATGAGAATGCTGAACTCTTTTCTTTATGTTTGTCTTGACGTAGAAAAACAAAGGAGAATTCTTGAATGTTGAAATTTCTTAATAATCCTTAGGAAGTATATGAAATATTATCAAGTTTATTGATTCTTCGTGTATAATGATGCTAATGGGATGACTTCAGGCGTTGAACTTCTAAGATGGTAACTAGTGAGGGCTATGAAGAGATGTTAAATTTACTTTTATGTCTATAATTCAGAAAAATAGGAGGTTTACCTCCACAGTAGGTAATAAATAAGTTTAAAATAGAGTATTTGTTCTATGATCAGTGTGAGGTTCGGAAGTAGAAATCAATTATGCCCAAGGCTTCATATCTTTGTGTTTAATCTCTCTTATTACTTTTTTGCATGATTAGCAAATCTTTCTCAATAATCAAGTTGTTTTGCCTTTCAACTGTAGGATTAATCAACCAAACCACCCCTATACACACACACACACATATAATCTTATGTGCATAACTACCACTATCCATTTAATTGTAGTGTAGGGAATCGTAGGAGGAAAAAATGCTCAAGGATACCAAGGGTATGTTAGCACTTTTGAAAAACAGGGGTTATATTTGCGCTTATCAAATAACTAAGGGGTATAAAAGCAATATTTTTCTTCTATTTTAACACGGTTCATGGCATCACTCATGCAAAATCTTACAAAAACTAATTTTGACATCAAAAGATGCCGCCACATCTACTTACAAAAAAATTGAGTCAAAAGCAAACACGAAATCAATTGTGGGACGAAAAAATAGTACTTTTTTTTTTGAATTTTCAAGACTTAAATGACGCTTACAGTTAAACTGAGCAATTATGCATGTGTGGCTATCCCTAAACTAAGTTTTATATTGTGTAGAACACAATAATTAAGTATTTCTTGGGGTTGAGCTAGGTTACTAGACCATAGAATAAGCTTATTGGCCAGGTTATTCCATGACTTCCGTGGCTTAAAACATAGGGTTTAGTGGCTTTGATTAAGAAAATTATCTTTCGTAACATTGTGGGTGTGACACTTTGTGTAAAACATGTATAAGTGTTTTTAAGGATTATGATCCAATCATTTGATAATGTATTAATTTTATTCATAAATGACATTTATTACATTTTAAAATAGTGTTACATAAATTCGTAATAAATGGCCATGAAAATAGCAGAAAGTTTTAAATTCATCCGGTCATCCCTCAGAGTTTTTAATAAGTATTAGCATTAGAATTTTAAAAAATTCCTTAAATATGGCCAATTTTTTCAAAAGATAGAAGTTTCCTTCTAGCATTTTTCTTGTCTAAAACAAGAGCTGAGTAAGATTCTAGAGTTTTATGTTCAAATACAGAAATACTCAATGTATATTTAAATGTGTCATCTCCAAGTGCTTGACGGTCAGCCTAAAAAACAGACTGGAACGTGAGAAAAAGCCATTTCCCCCTATTCTATTCATCGTCAACAAACTTCCCGATTTTTGTCACCTTCAGATCACTAGGGTTTAGAATTAGTGCATGAAGACTGCCTATTGCATCAACCTGATAAGCTATGGACATGTTGAAAAGTGAAAGAGGTATCACTAGAGCTAGGAGAGTGAGATATTCCAACAAGCCATTATTTATTTTCTTTAGTATTGTGAACTGTACTGGAGAAAGGGAGATGAAAATTGTGGATTTAGTTTTGTCGGAAGATTGCAACAATTATAGGGTTTTGGAAATCAAAGCATTTATGTTGACAAAAGCTATCGCGTTTAAAAGGAAATGTTTATGTCTAACTAAAGAAGAAATCAAATCATTAATAATATATATTACCTTTAGGAGATAAAAAATGCAATAAAAGAAATATCAAAAGATCGATTGAGGCAGATATTTGTCTATAACATTGGTTACTTCATTCGCTTTGTTTTAAAGGTTTTCCTTTAACAATTTTTGAAGTTATAAATATATATAGAATTGGGATTATGTGAGAACATCTATTTTAGGTGAGAACACCCACTTATGTGAGAATAAATCACAGCCACTAGAATAGTTTATTGAATGGTTGAGATTTAAATATATGATAATAAGAGATTGCTGGAGTTGAAAATTTGCGTATCTTTCATGGGTTAAAATTGGGTCCGTCCTCCGCTTCCATTTCCCCTTCTCAATTTCTTTATATTGACCGCCTGACATCTTCTTCAATTCCTCTCCTGAAAGGTGTGATGGGGGAGAGCAGACGAGAAGACAATGTCTGCCCTATTTTTGTGGGTGACTACAAGCCCAAAGACTCGATCATGAGCATACCCGCGTTCAGACATTGCTTATTTTATTACTTGCTTTGATGAATGGCTTCGCCTTAATGCAATCTGTCCTATGTGCCGGAAGTGCCAGAAACACTCCCCGCCGTCACCGCCGGAGGATTCAGGTTCGGTTCCTGAATCGTTATGAAATTTGTGTACTTGTCTGCGAAATGTTTGTAGGTTTGGACTGAAATTAAAAGAACTGTGATTTTAGGATATTTTAGTAGAGAATCTGAGTACTGTGTTCGTTTAATGAGGTGAAATTCAAAAGAGCCGCTTTGAGAATTAATTGGTGTCCCACTTTGAGGATTGATTGTGTGTGTTGTGACGGAAACGATCGATGAATAGAAGCTGACGACTTCACCTTCTCCATCATCCTGTACATTGCCGCCGCTACCTACAACCTGCACAACGTCGCCTCTAATTAGGCCCCGCTCCATTGATTAATTGTATGTGTTTCGACAGAAATGATGGATAAAATTAGACACCTTCATCTTCTTCATCATCCCGCTGCTCTCCCCCGCCACCTACACCAAGCACACCGCTGTTTCTGATTGGGCCTCGACTATCGACAATGTGTGTTCTGATGGGTTAGGCACCATGGACAGGAAGCGATATGTTGAAGGAAGGAAGATGACCCGTTTCTTTTCTTTTAAAAAAAAGAATTTCCCGCACCTTTTCAGCCATTTGATCAAAATATTTTAATGGGTTAGATTTGTTCTCATATAAATGGGCGTTCTCATATAAATAGGCGTTCTCATATAAATGGGTGTTCTCACCTGCACCCACTTTTATATATTTATAGAATTGAGATTATGTGAGAACACTCATCTTATGTGATAACACCCATCTCATGTGAGAACACATCCTAACCATTGATATAAATATATTAACGATTCAGATCGAAGGAAAATACTCCCTCCGGTTCTCTAAGAGTGACACACTTTCTTTTGACACAAGGATTTATGAATGTAAAATTAGTGGTTGAGAATTCATTGAAAAAAGTAAAAAGTAAATTGGGTGGATGAAAACAATCTAAAATTTGCCAAAAAAAGAAGTGTGCTAATGTTAAAAAATCATGCTAAAAAGGAAAGTGTGTCAATGTTAAAGAACCAGAGGGAGTAGAAAGTTCGAGAACATAACACGAATCATTTAAAAAGCGATACAATCACACATACTGTATTTGTACCGTAATAAGAGTTATCGTTACAAATTTATTAGAAAATGCACAAATTTAGCACTCTAACTAAGACAAATTATTTTGTAACAACCATGAATAATTCATATTACTACCCCACCTCTTCAAAAAAACTACCATTGTCAACAAAACAACCAAGTAATTATTGCCTGAAAATTTCCTTTTATTTTCTTAACAGTTTTTTTAAAATCTTAATTGATGATAGAGTTCGTCTCTTGAAAAACATTCTTTTCATAAGTCATGGAAAGAACAAGGTTTAAAGTCTAAATTAGAAGAAATGAAGATAAAATTTTCGGGTTGCATGAACTGGGTTATAAAATTTATAACAACAACATGTTGTATAATAAAACTTTAATATTGCAACAAAGACCTTTTACCTTTTATTATTCTAATTAAACCTCATCTTTCCATAAACTTATGGAAAGACCGTTTTTCCCAAAACTTTGTCTTATTAGTATTATTATACTCTCTTATTATACTCTCTCTAACGACTCCTTCAAATTGACACATGGTTTTTTTTTTTAAGA
Source organism: Rubia tinctorum (assembly GCA_032355605.1). NCBI lineage: Eukaryota > Viridiplantae > Streptophyta > Magnoliopsida > Gentianales > Rubiaceae > Rubia > Rubia tinctorum. Next base: position 10,322 of record JAULKM010127847.1, on the reverse strand, counting down.
AAAGGGGGGTGGAGGTATAATTGGGAGTGTAAAGAGTAAGATGAATAGGTGAAAATAACCTAGGATTTACCAAAAGGGGAAGGAGGCAAAATAATCTAGGGGTATAAGAAAATGAGTTAAGTGCTAAAATAACCCAATGTTTTGATCGAAATTGTCAATCTAACTCTGTAAAATCTAAAAGTGTCATTCTAACCCTATTATTTGGTCAAAAGTGTCAATCTAACTCATGAAAACCTGAATTTGATCAGAATTCTATAAATTGACTATTGTGCCCCTGTTTTAAAATTTTTAAAATTCAAAAAAAAAGTATAAAAGACTATATTACCCTTAGTGTTTATTTTAAAAAAATTCATTTTCCTTAATTTTCCGCTCTATTCTCTTAACTCATTATTGGAACTGTATTATTCCCAACTGCTTTTTGTCTGCTTTTTGTTTGCTTCAACCCTTCATCGACTTTGGAATTGTATTTGGTGTATACCTAGCCCAACTAGAGACTGTTGACTTCTGATGTCCAGCCCAATCTTGATTCACGAACAACCAAGACCATTCAGCCCAGAAGTCCAGGTCAACAAAGAGCCGATAAAGAAGGAACAGGGTGATCGTAGGTTCAACTATAAACCGAGAAAGGCGGCACATAGACATGAACCGAAAAGATAGTGATCACGACGCAACCCACGATCTCAAACCAGAGCAATGTGTAACCACAACCTCGAAGAGGCTATAAATACAGGGAGAGGAGCACTAACTCAAGTAAGTGAATCTAGACTAAAGAATTCTAATTCTCGAATAGAGAGACTGACTTGATCGTGGGAGAATTTTCCTCGGAATCACTTCTGGGATTCTGTTTTGCAGGAAACAACAATTAACGGTGAACGAAAAAGATTTTACTTAGTTGGATTACCACATCATTTGGCACCGACTGTGGGGACAGAATTTTTTGTTTCAAAATCCTTCACGTAAATTATAGTGTTCACTAGAAGTGAGAGAAGCAACAACAATAAGACACAAGAAGAAACGGCTGGACACAACAAGAGCATGAACCCTAGTCAGAACAAAGCATATGTTCATAGAAAAGAAGAAGGAAATAATAGGGAGGATACAGAAGATGATGAGGATGAAGCAGAATCCCCTAACGCAAACCAAGAAAAGGAAAAGAGAGTGTTCCCAGCGTTCCTTGAAGCGAACAGAGAAAGTCCGTACAATCAATTTTTGACTACGCTCAAGCCGAAATCCCCAAGGGTCAATAAAATACCAAGACAAGGTAGGAGAGTCTTATGTACGAAGATGAGTTGAAGGAAATAGTGGCAGATGACGAGGAGGATAAATCGACATTGGCACCTCATCTTCGAAATTTCAAGGTGCCAAAATATTTCAAACTTCCTTTGCACGTTAAAATTTATGATGGAACCACATATCCGAAAGAATTCTCGCATTTATATCGCAACAACATGAGGTTTCGCGATGTAGAAATCGAATTGGTATGCAAAACCTTCCCGATTTTCTTATTAAGAACAACGATATGGTATGAGGACTTGCCAAAAGGAAGCATTAAGTCATGGACGCGGTTGTCAGATTTATTTTTAGGTCCTTTCATTCAGAAGAAGAAGTTCACCAAAACAATTGCAGAGCTAAACAATATAGCTCAGCGAAGTCCTCGCAGAATACCACAATCAGTTTGTCACGGAAAGTTTGCAGGTTTGAGACTTGGCGTTCCAATCCTCTTTGGGCGCATTTACAGGGGGCATGCGGTCAGGAGAGTTATACAAAGAGCTCACAAAAAATTCCTGAAAACCCAAGTGATTTGCAGAAATTGAGCAACATGTGAGAACAGATGAAGCAAATAACAGCAATATAGAGCGGGAACGAGGGGAAAACAGAATGATAGAGGATACACAGAGGGGGTTTATCAAGAAATGAAAAGGAAATATACCTTTCAAGGGAAGAGAATCAGGAATGCAGAGCACATCAATGAGGAGACACCCCCTAACAAAGTCAAGAAAGGAAATATGGCAAGTGAACAGAGAATTGTTCCGCAAACCGGCACCAATGATAGCACCCCCTGATAAAAGATTCAGGGAATCCTATTGTGCTTTCCATAAAGACCATGGCCATGATATAAATTATTGTAGAGATATGAGGAGACTGATAGAGGAAAACCTAAGGACTGGCTATTTGAGCTAATACAAGAAAGAAAGGGGGAAGCCGGTACAATGAAGCAAACAAGGCAGGGAGCTTTGTGATAAAAAACCAGAGCATAGCGAACACATAGAGCAAAAGTCAGAAGATGACAGCATCGGTGGATTATGATAATGGTACAGCGAATGAGGCTCTTGAAAAGAGTGATTATGTCTATACATGGGTCAACTAAATCGCTATCCAATAATGCTTGGAAAGTCAATGCCACAGATTCTCCACCACAAGAGCCTACCAACAAAAGACTTCGCCCATATAAAGCAATCACATTTAGCGAAGAGGATGAAGTCCCAAACGCTTTGCCACATAATGACCCAGTGGTCATCATCGCTAAAATTATAAATGCAACAGTTCATAGAGTGTTCATGGATGATGGAAGTGTGGCCAAAATTCTGTTTGTAGAGTGCTTCGATAAGCTAGGATTCAAGCAGACAGATCTAAAAGAGTCAAAATCCTCACTGGTAGAATTTAGTCAATTTACAGGATGAGTAGAGACACCATTAGGAAACATACAATTGCATGTTACCATTGGTTAAAGCGATAGAAATTGCACCATCATGTGCGATTTTGTGGTTATAGATTTTCCAAGTCCATTTAATGCCATCATTGGAAGACTCTGGATGAACACAACGAAGGCAATATGGTTTCCATATCATTTAGTGATGAAGTTCCCAACTGCAACCAAAATCGTAACAATAAGAGAAAACTAACAAACGGTGAGGCAGTGTATAGTCATCGTGATGAAAGTAGGGAAAAGTTCAGAGCAAACTAAGATGGTTAGCGCTGTCTCGGATAGCAGTTTATTCAGGCAGGGCGAGTTAGTGGTATATCTGGGAGAAGAAAGTGAAGTCATCACCCTAGATGACGAAGACACTTCCAAGTATGTCAAAATTGGAAATCATCTCCCCGATCTAGAGAAACAAGAGGTAATAAGAATCCTGCGAAGTCATAAGGACACATTTGTATGGAGTGTATAGAACATGGGAAGAGTTAACCCATAAATCGCTACCCATTCACTAACATTGGTGATTTAGTTAAACCAGTCAAGCATAAGCAACAAAGTTCCACTAGTGATAGGCAGAAAGCGATCGAAGAAGAAGTTGCAGCTTTGCTTCAAGCTGGTATACTGAAGGAGGTAACATATCTGACATGATTAGCGAACCCAGTAATGGTGAAAAAAGTGGACGCGGGATGGAAAATGTGCATAGACTTCACCGATACAAAGGATTGTTATCAATGCCTAAGATCGATCAGCTAGTCGAAGCAATAGCTGGGTACGAAGTCCTAGCCTTTATAGATGCATATAAATGATACCACCAAATCCTGATGAATTCGGAAGATGCGGAGAAGACGGTGTTCATAACAAGTTTTGGGATATTTTGTTAAGTGAAAATACAGTTTGGACTAAAAAATGCAGGATCAACATATCAGAGAGTGATTGACAGTGCATTTCGCAGGGTGAAACGTAGAAGCATATGTTAATGATATGATTATTAAGAGTAAGAAGATATGCAGCTTCGCAGAGGACTTGAAAGAGACATTAGACACACTGAGTGAGATTGGCATGAAACCCAATCCTAAGAAATGCACAATTGGAGTAGGCGCATGGAAGTTCTTAGGATATAAGGTATCTTCCATGGGAATCAAGCCAAATCATGAGAAAATACAAGCTATAATTGATCTTCCTCGACCACGAACAGGCAAGGAAGTACAAATATTAATGGGATCACTGGCAGCACTCGGTAGATTCGTTTCAAAGGCAGCTGAGAGACACTTTTCAATCTTCAAAGTCCTGAAGAAAGTGAATAAATTTAGATGGAACGAAGAAAGTCAAAAGGCATATGATTCTTTGAAAGAATAACTCTAGGCGTTGCCCACATTGAATTCACCAATCTCAGGAGAAACCTTATATTTGCACTTGGCAGTTTCAAAGAACGCAATTAGCTTGGTTCTAGTACGAAAAGAGAGCCAAAAAAAGATACCAGTATACTACATCAATGAATACTGCAAAAGGCAGAGAGAGCGTACATTCTGGTTGAGAGGTTAATTCTAGCCTTAGTGTACTCAAGAAGAATGTTGTGAACCTATTTACACAGTTATGAGATAGTTGTTTACACTGATCACCCAGTTAAAGACATCCTCATTAAACCTGAAGCATCTGGTAGAATGACCAAGTGGGCTCTCGAGTTAAGGCAATATGAAATCCAGTTCCAATCATGAACTGCAATCAAAGCATAGGCCTTAACAGACTTCATCGCAAAGATGATGAGCGAAGACGCACAAGATATGAAGAACCAGCAGAACCTCAAAATCAGCAAAGATAAGTCCAAGTGGGTGGATGTCGTATGGAAACTGTTCGTGGATGGATCATCTAGCAAGGAAGGATGTGGTGCAAGACTACTGTTAGTCAACCCAGAAGGAGGGAAACATAGATATTCACTTCGTTTCTATTTTCCACTCACCAATAACGAAGCAGAGCATGAGGAATTAATATGTGGCTTAGACCTTACAATAAGGATGAAGGTCAAAAGTGTTTGGAACTTTAGTGATTCAAAAATTGTAGTACAGCAGGTCAAAGGAGATTACGAAGTGGGGGAAGAACAGTTGATAAAGTATTTAAGGAGACCCCGTCATCTTATCGCTCAATTCAAAGATTTTGACTAACAACACATGCCAAGAAGTGAAAATACAAAGGCATGTTCCTTGATAAAGCTAGCAACAATAAGTTTGATTCATTGGTTGGACACAGGGATGTAAAAGTGAAAGTCATTCCATTCAGAAGCACAGAGATAACAACCGTTTCAACGATTCAAACGAAAGAAGCAAACTAGATGACGGTGCTGATTGAGTATTTCGCAAGAGGGAAGTTGCCAACATATAAGGTACAAGCTAGAAAGTTGGAACTACGATCCCACAATTACGTTTATTGAGGAGGAGTCTTGTACAAAAAAAAGGTTTCCTATCTTCTTGGATGAAGTGTGTAAGTCAACTACAAGCAAAAGAGTTAGTGAAAGAAGTACACGAAGGGCTATGTGGAATGGCATCAGGGGTCTCGAACAATTACGAAGAAGATAATTTGGCCAGGATATTATAGGCTAGCTATGTTCAATGATGCATATAACTTCGTTCTTAAGTACAGAAGTTGCCAGATTAATGCCTCAATATCGCATAAACCCCAGCTTGGCTTAACAGGAATATATAGAGCTTGGTCATTCAATAAATGAGGAATTGATCTAGTATGACCTTTTCCAAAGAGGTACTGGGAATGCAAGATTCTTATTAGTCGCTATCGATTACTTTACCAAATGGGTAGAAGCGAAGCCTCTGGGAAGAGTAACAATAGAAGTAACAAGGAAGTTTGTTTGGTAGAACATAGTTTGTCGCTTTAGAGTGCCACAAACTATTGTCACAAACAATGGCACACAAATCACTAGTGGAGTCTTCACCGATTAGTGCTCGAAGTTAGGGATTACACAAAAGTTCACCTCTGTAGCTCACCCTCAAGCCAATGGACAAGTGGAAGTTACTAACAGGACTATAGTTCAGGGTATACAACACCCTCTCAGACTTGGTCAGTTTGGGCAGGTTCTGAACCTTCACGGTAGGGTTCAATCTTGGTAGTTCAGCTAAAGCCTCGCAGTTCAAATAAGTTGTAGAAAGATTTTGTCTTAACAAGATGATTAACAAGAACCTAATGATACCAGGTGAAGCAGGAAAATTAGTTTGCATCTCTTCCATTCCCAAACGCATCCTAACAACTTCCTTTTCAGCAGCCAAAGCACGCTCCTCGGCAGAACAAGCTCTCTTTTCAGTATCCTTGAGGGAGAGATCCAAAGCAGCAATCTTCACTTCACTAGCCTGCAACTTCTTCAGAAATGAACCATCTCCCTTAGTGAATTCGGTGACCCTTTCACTGACAAGATGAAGACTCCCACCAACCTTATTTTCAAAAACATGAAATCAAATGTTACAGTTAGACATTAAAAAAAGGAGAACAAAAAATTAAACCACAATATGATCAACAAAAAACATACCACAGTCCTTATCTCATTGAGAGACAGCTTGGATAAGGTAGCAGGAATAGTCCCCTCAATCATCATTCCATGACTTAGTAATAGAGTTGTAGGGTGAGAATGGCTGACGTGCCCCCTCTTCTTAGTAGGCTCCAATGTGTTCGAGGATCTACATGTTCGATCTTGTTTCCTTCTTCTATGAGAGGTCTCCTTCGCCTTACGAGCATCGACCTCCCCACGTTCCTTACCTGTAGTTTCAGTGGTTCTTAACTGCGAGTTGGCCTCAACAACATTTTCTGGTGACACAATGGTCACAGAGTTATTAATTGTTTCAGTGGCCATAGGTTCTAGCCCTTCATTGTCATCGTTAGATGCAAAGTTTCTCTTAATGGGGCACTTGGTTAAATCCATTTCTGAAATTCAGAATAAAAATCAATTCAAATGAACATAGAAAATAACAGGACGATGAGAACAGTGAGAGAAGTATAAGTAAGACAAAAAAAGTGATAACAAACAAACACCTTTGATTTCAATACTAGCATGGCGAAGACAGATTGAATGTTCCCTGAGTGTCAATACAACCTCGGGCTGAGCATTAAGATGAACCCTAGTTCTAGGAATTTTTTATTTAAGAACATTATGGTTCCAAATGAAAAATCATGTTCGTTCCCCTTATCAAGTTTCAAGAAGAAAAATGTTTTACGCCATACACCACAGTTGTTAGGAAATCGACTAACAACCTCAACATTTGGAATGACTGGGTAAAGAGTGAATTTGTCGGATGAGTTCTTCACTTTGCAAAGTTGATAAAGGCTACAAAATAAGTCGAGTGAAAAAGATATTTAAGCTGCTTCGCACACATGATGGAAAACAACTATGATTGAGACAACCTTAGGATGGAACGGGGATAATGCGACCCGATAATGGGAAAGTAAGTTTACAATATGTTGAGGTAACGGGAAAAAATACCGAACTTAAGATAATCTAAGTAGTAGGAGATGAAACCAGAAGGAGAGTTGTGAACACTGTCAAAGGGTTCAGGATCCTTAAGCTCACGAAGACAAAAACGGAAAACAATCCTTTAGATTTTCCAAGTAATATTCAGAAAGAGCACTACTGAAGGCAGAAGAAGTGGTGATTTGGCTGGAATTCTCCCCGAAAATGACATGGCCAACAGGGACATCTTTCATGGAAGATTAGGCAATCTTAGAGGTAGATATGAAGGCGATAAAATGTACTAAATTCCAGACAGAGGTTATATCAATTACGGTCACAGAATTCAAAGAAAAAAAATTTACGGTGATATTTGAAATAGAAAACACAAATAATAAGCTAGAAAAATAACTGAACGGCCTTTAGCCAAGGGCTGGAAAAGGAATTACTGGAAGAAAAAAATGCCACAAATTTACAACTACAAAATTCCCTTTTGGAAAGGAAAAACAGATTGAGAATAGAGGAACTTACGATGTTATTGGAGTGCGATTGGAAACCGGAGCTATAATGAAGATGAAGTGAAAAGGATGAAGAATCTGAATAGAATGCAGAATTAAATTAAAGGAAACAAAAGCAATAACGGTGGCCTGACAAAAAAGGAGTTGCCTTTTTAGGAACTCTAGAAGACGACATTGGATAAGTGGAGAGAATACTATACATTGAATAGTGACAGGTTTAAATCATGAATATTGAAATAATTATAAAGGGAGTAAAATGTAATGGCACAGGAAGAAATCCCAAAAATACCGCTAGCGAAGAAAAGGGAGAAAACCCCGGCTACAAGATCGCAACAACTACTAGCCTTCCACAATCATGTCATTTGCAAAATTTAAACTCAAGTTTCAAAGGATAGACAACCCAATTGATTAACAAACATAGCCAAAAAACACACGACACTTCACGAAAGCAATTCAAGTCGATTCGATAACAAACTTATTATTGTAGTTGAAGAAATAAACAATAAACATGTTTATGAACACTTTTCAACCATAATCCCAGCTTCATGTTTTATGGACTTTATGTCTAAGGGGGGGGGGTTATGGTGTAAACTTAGACTAACTAGAGATTGTTGACTTCTGAAGTTGAGCCCAACCTTGATTCACGAACAAACAAGACCATTCAGCCCAGAAATTCAATGTCAAGAAGTAGCCGATAAAGAAGGAACATGTCGATCGTGGGTTCAACTATAAACCGAGAAAGGCGGCACGTAGACACGAACCGGAAAGATAGTGATCACGATGCGACCCACGATCTCAAACCCGAGCAATGTGGAACCACAAACTCAAAGAGGCTATAAATACAAGGAGAGCAGCACTGACTTAAGTAAGTGAATCTAGACGAAATAATTATAATTCTCGAAGAGAAAGACGGATTTGATCGTCAGAGCATTTTCCCCAGAATCACTTTTGGGATTCTATTTTTTAGGAGACAACACTTAACGGTGAACGACAAAGATTTTACTTGGTAGTATTACCACATCAGTAATAATCCCAGCGGCATCTTTTGGCGGCAACTTCTAAGTTTCTCATAATACAATTTTCAGGCAGCATCTTCTTCTTCCCAGCGGTGGAATTTAGGATTTGGTGATGGGTCAACTCAGAGGAGGGGCAAGTTGAGGCAGCGGAGGTGGGTTTTGATGTCAAATCTGGGGGTTATGGTGGATGTGGTGGTGGGTGGTGGACAATGAGGTGTGGTGGTGGGGGTGGACGAGGGGGCGTGATGGTGGGTTGGACAGCGGGAAACGGTAGAAGGGGTGTAATTGTGAGCCCCCGACCTTAATGAAGTTTGTACGTATGTAATAGTTAGGCTTAACCGAAAATCATATTCTCTTATATGCTTTCTTCAACTATTTTCGGCTATAACTCCAACCTCGACAAAAATTTTTAACATAAAATGAAATGAGATAAATAAAGAAATAAATAATATTAGCGATAATAAAGTATTGACTTATTTATAGTATTCTTTGAGAAAGGAGAAATGAATAATAGTACGCTAAATTAGGAAGAAAGTTGGATATACAATTAATTAAAAGAATAATAAGACTAAGTCATTAAGAAGTAATGGATTGAATCATTAATTAAATAGGTATATTATTATGATTTTGAAATAAAGCCACACAATGTTTGAATTACAATTGAAATCAAATATTGACATGATTTGAGTTATGGATTATTATTTATATTATTGTTGAAATTTTGTAATAAAATCTTGTAATATTGAAATTTCAATTGGAACTAAATAATGGCACATTTTCACTCATTTAAAGAAAAAAAATCAGTACTAACAATAAATAAGGGAAAAATATATATTATATTATATACATTATAATTAAAATTTAATTTTTAAAATAGAAAAAAAATATAATAAAATGAAAATGGGGTGGGCGGTCAACCCCACCCCAACACATAATAATCACGACAAACATAATAATTATCCAAGATATATTCATCACCCTAAGACAATAATTACTCCAAGACACAATAATTAAGGCTATTAAGTATGATATGTAGCCTTTGTGTGTAGTTTTGATGTGTGCAAAATTTGGATTAGATGCCTAACAAAACAAATAAAAGAAGAGGAGAGAATAGAGTGCAAGTCGGCCAAATGGTTAAACTGACTTAGTCTCTCTCTATATATAATGGGAGGGATTGATTCTTCGTATCTTGTTATGAAGAAATCTTTCTCTCTCGTTTCTTGCTTACAAATAAAATACAGGCAAATTTAGCTGTTTGGATAGAAACAATGACATTGTGCTAATTTCAAAATACTAAAACTACGTTCAATTCGGTGAGTGTTTTCATCGTCCTAGCACGAATTGAATTAAAATTTAGGATTGAATATATTTTTTTGTGTCTATTAGTTTTAAATGTGTTATTAGAGAAATTTTATATAAGGTATGAAATGTTAATTAATATTATGATCTCTTTATGTTCATTGTTCTGCTTTATATTAATTAACCACAACGTGTATTTTATCATACTGTGTTTGTTTGTTATAACATTATGTACTAATTTTATGTGGATGATCGGCGTGTACTTTATCTTGTCGTGTCAAATTTGACTGCTTGCTATTTGATTACTTGACTGTGTTTATCGGGGTCCCCGACGCGATTGTAGTTCGGTC
>JAULKM010127828.1:0-19902 GCA_032355605.1 Rubia tinctorum | reverse complement strand
AATAGTCATTTGAATGTCTCTTATCCCTAGTCCATTTTCTTTAGTGGGGAATGCCATATTCTTCCAGCTTCTCCATGTCTTTTTCTGTCCAAATTCAGATTCTCCCCAAAAGAACTTAGAGAATATGACCTCTATTGCCCTAAAAATGCTATTAGGTGGCTTCATGGTGGCCCAAAAATGATGTGGATATGAATTTAGAACAAATTTTGCCAAGGTTAGCCTCCCTGCTTGGCTGTGCCAGTTATTATTCCAGTTTCCTAAGGTAGCATCCATCTTTTCCATAAAGGTTGGAACATAATGGATCTCATCCTTCAAAGTATATCTGACATCCCAGGTATTTGAAAGGTACTTATCCAGGTTTCATGCCTAAAATGTCCCTAGTCCTATTCTTGAAACCCCTAGAGGCCTTTGAGTTGACATAAAAATCACTCTTTTGGAAGATTACTTTTTGGCCAGTTACCAGTTCAAACTGATTCACAAAAGTCTTCATTCTTTTTAAGTTTTGAGGGTTCCCTTTTAGGAAAAAAACTGTATCATCAGCATAACTAAGGTGCGTTATGTTTATTGATCCTCTTGGAATATTGAAGTACTTTAGGAAACCAACCTGGAATAGTTTTTTTAGTGGAATTGTGAAAGCCTCAGTCAAAATGTTAAAAGGAAAGGGACTAAGTGGATTACCTTGTTTAATTCCCCTAGATGATTTAAAGAAACCACATAATGATCCATCAATGATTACAGAGAGCCAAGCATAAGTAATAGAGTTTAAGACATTATATATAGAAACCTACCATGAAATCCAAAACTTAGCATAAGAGAATTGATGAATGACCAAGAGACCCTATCAAATGCTTTCATCGTGTCCAATTTAATGATCACATTATCCCTACCAATCTGTTTATTAAGAAGCCTCATCATTTCTTGCATCAAAATGACATTATCCGCAATATCCCTTCCTTTAAGGAAGGCAGATTGCTCCGGAGATATTATTTTTTGCATGATAGGCTTCATTCTTTCCATTAGTATCTTAGAGAATATCTTGTTCAGAAAGTTGGACAATGAGATAGGCCTGAATTGATAGAAAGAGCTCGGATTTTCCACTTTGGGGATTAGTGCTATCCAAGTTCTAGAAATAGCCCTTGGGATAGGAACTCCAAGCATGAATTCATTCACAGCAGCCCTTAGGTCATCCTTAATGATTTCCCATGCTGTTATGAAGAAAGTTCAATTGTAACCATCAGCTCCAGCTGCAGCTGTGGAGTTTAACCCATTTATAGCTTGCTTGATTTCCATCAATGAAGCTATTTCATTAAACCTAATGTTATCACTGTCAGAGACTAGTCTAGGAATGTGTTCTAGAAAAGTTTGGTACTGCAGACCATCCTGAGGCATTGATTCATCTTTTAGAAGGTTGGAGAAAAACTGAATTGCTTCAGTTTTAATCAGTTGTGGCTGATCAATCCACACTCCATTTGAGTCTCTAATCTTAGTAATTTTTAAAGAGTGCTTCCTCTGCTTGCAAGAGTTATGAAAGAATTTAGTGTTAGCATCTCCACATTGAAGCCATTTTATCCTAGATTTTTGTTTCCAGAAAGTCTCTTCCTCACTCAAAGCTCTCTTTAGAAGTGCCCTATTGTGATTTAATCTTATTAGGTCACTCTGAAGACCAGTATGTTCATAACCAATCTCAGCCTCTAAAACCTGAGTTTCAACCCTTTTAATGTTATCTGTGATGTTAAAAAAACTCTCCCTATTCCATTCTTTGAGTTTCATTTTAAGTTTTCTCAATTTTAGGCTATTCTCAGGTAGTGACTCTGACCAGCTACTGAGAACCAAAGGGAAAAAGTCATCTCTTTTAGTCCACATATCCTGAAATCTAAAGGGGTTAGGAGCTACATTATCTTGTTTCCTAATTTCCACCAACATTGGGGAATGATCAGAAGGTGTCCTATTCAAAATGTGAACTGAGGAACCAGGGAAAAAGTCCAGCCACTAATCATTTGCTAGACATCTATCTAACCTCTTCCAAACAGGTCAATGGATCATATTATCAGACCAATTGAGGTGGTTACCTACTGTGGGAATATATATTAGATCCATTGACATAATGAACTCTGAAAAGTCACTAATATGATTAGTATTAGGTTTACTTACCCCTTTATACTCAGATATGGAAGCTATGGTATTAAAGTCCCCCATCAGAGTCAGGGGGTTTGTATCCTTGCCCATTAGTTAGCTCCACAACAGCTGCCTCTCACTTCTGGAATGTAGGGCATACACAAAAACTGCATCCCAATGAAATTGGGAATGATTGCAGTTTACTGAAACTGATAGATACTGCTCCTGAGTATCTTTCAGAGTTACAGAGTAATCATTATACCATAGCAGCCATATTTTCGAGTTAAGGGACATCATGCACTGATCAAATTTTAATTTGTTTCTTAGAATCTGTAATTTTTCAGCCTTTTGTTTTGGTTCAATAATGCACAAGAAGTTAACCTTATACATTTTGACCAATCTTTTTAACCACCTAATTGAATTATTCAGGCCTCGAACATTCCAAACCAGCATATTAAGGCTCTGTTTGGCAGAGCTTTTTAGCTGTTGTGCTTATAAGCAAAGCACTTTTTGGTGTTTGGTAAACTGCTAAAAACAGCTTATTTTGAAAGCATAAGCTATTTTTGGGGGAAAAGCATAAGCTGGTCTCCCCCTGCTTTCAAAATAAGCCAGATTTGCTTATAAGCACAGCTCTACCAAACAGACAGACCCTAAACTTTGTGAGGGAATCAACCATTAAAACATGATGATGAGTTTTTTGAGTTAGACCTTAGAGTCATATTGAGTGAAGAAATTAGTCTTTTTCTTTTTTACCCCTTATGATCATCCTGTTGTGTTAAAATAGGAGTATTTTCATGAATATCAACTTCACATGTAGTTTGTTCATTACTATCAAAGAGTAAATTCGATGCAGTACCTTTTAGGCTAGAGGTGGGGACTTACCTTCCTCCATCTGTGTAGCTTCAACATGTGAGTCAATGTCTTTCTCTTCATTACATTCGTTGGCTTGTGAACATAAAGATCCCTCCTCATCTGAGTCTGTCAATATATTAAACGTATTCTGCAAATGTCTGTCAACACTGGAAAACTTCTTAGTGTGTAACTAATTCTCAGTTACCTTAGTTCCCTTGGTTTTGAAGATGTCTAAATCATCAGATGCAAATTTTAAATCGAATTTGAATTGTATATAACTTAATGACTCCTCTGTTGTGTTACAATTTATGATTTCAGTGTTTCCTAGTATTTCATCCATCCCCTTATGCATTACTGCCATATTGAGATGACCCACTGTCCTCCATTGTTCTACCTTCTTAGTGATTTTATGTTTAGGTCTATTGTGATCAGGAGCATAAGCTACACGTGACTCAGGAGATGCAGATACATTAATAGTGTCTTTTTGTTCATTCACTGCATTTTGTTTTGTATCATCCCCTACATTATCATCAGAATTCTGACCTAGTTGAACGACCTTATTACTGTTGTTCTTATCCAGATTCAAATTCAAATTTGAGAGCTGTTTGTTACCAATTTTAGTCCAATTCTGGTTTAATCTCGGCATTCCAACCCTACATTTGAATTCCTGGTGGCCCAATCTTTTGCACTTTAGACAATATTCAGGTAAATCCTCACACTCAAAAACATATTTGTCATTATGTTCTGGGGAGCCTAATTGAATATAACCTGGAAGAGCAGTTTGAGCATCAACCTCGATGCAAATCTTGATAGCAGATGGTCGGGTCAATGCTGAAGTAGCCGCATCCATCTTAATGTAGCTCCCAATAACATTACCAATAGCTTGGATGGAGTCTGTGTTATAATAATATAGCGGAGGATCTCCGATTGTGATCCAAACAGGTACCACCGACGATTCCGTTGCAGGAGAGAATTCTGATGTCCACTTTATAACCTTCATCAAAGCCCCATTGAAAGATCATTGAGCTTTCATCAAGCATCTGTGATAATCTCCTATTTCCTCAAACCTGATTAGAATGTGGCGGAAATCTAAAGCTCCCAGATGATATTTCCCTTGGAACCCAATGGTCTTAAAAGCAAATTCTAGGATATCCATTCTCGGCTGTCCCCTTTGAAACTTACCAATCAAGGATTTTGTATAATGTACAGATAGCTGTTGGATTTCCTCTTTGGAGTAGAGGCAGGACAATTCCCCTTTGAATTCAATTATTGGCAAGAGATTAGGGTTGGATGGCAGAGTGATTGAGATTGGTGTGTTTTTAGTTGCCAGAGCTTGGAGAAAAGATTGTGCAGGTGTTGGGGTGATCTGTGGTGGTGGCGGCTTAGCCGTCTCCGGCTGAGCCATGGCAGGGATTAGGGAGAGGCCCTTAATTTGACGGTGGTGATTGTTGATTTACGGTGGTGGGTGGCGGAAATGTTACCGTTATGGGCGGCGAATATAAAGTAGTCAGAATCCTTGAATAATTCCTAATTAAAAAGTGCTAGAGTTAAGCTAGCTTTAGCTGAATTGTATGCAATCTATTTTTTGTGTTATCTGCGTTTTGCAAGTATGCCTCGCTTTTAGTAGATTATCTATACATTCTTTGACCTTATGAAAGGAATTACCAAAGAATCTTTGATTTAGAATTTTAATGTTATTTTTTGTTTTTTGAGTTTGAATGTTAGTCTTTGCATACATGTGAGTTCAGTTTCTATATTCTACGATTTTTCAACTAATTTCATAAAAGTGTGATGAATTAACCAGCAATGTTGGGATTTGAATGATTTTGGTCTTGTGTGTTTGAAGCTCTCAGCTATATGAAACATTAATAGTGTGTGATCAAATTGTTTTATGGCTAATGTTTTGATGTAGGATGATTGAAAATCTGACCACCAGTTAGCATTTAATAGTCCCATTTTTAATCTTTTCCATACATTTATTTTTGGTCTCATACATGTCCAAGTGAACAATCTGCCTAAGGTTGGTATGGTAGTAAGATTAGCTTCAGTTAGGAACTTGTTAAAGATTTTGATACTTTTTTTTATCAGGAATTGAAGGACCTAAGTGTTCCATTTTTTCCCAATGACATTAACTTCCCCTTTTAGGCCAAGAGGTACAGTGTTTAAATCTGAAAGTTTTTGCCATAGTTTTGTTCTTTCCTTGATTGTGTGTTTGACATAGATGAAACATGTAGTACATTAATAATTTAATGAGGGATGTGTGAATTTGGTTAATATATGCTGCTCATCATATGTGATGACATTCAATTTGGTTGAATCATCCTATAGCATCCATTATAGCTCATACTAGAAATTCTTACATCATATCTCCTTAGTTATGTTCTGGATCAGTTTGCAAGATTGGTTCAATTGGAGCAAAGATAACAATTATATGTCTGTTTATAATCTCTTATTCTGATTTGTGTTGCTTTATTTTCAACTACCCTAGACTTATTAGCCAAATTCAGTGTTAGTTAATCATAATGATTTCTTTAATAAAAATCAATTGACAACTTCTAAACAAACAATGATTAAGACTAAGTCAATTGGAACTGAAAACTTATCTATAACTCAATAAATGAAATATCTGAATTGAATAATTACCACAGCAAAACAAATATCCATAACCAATCAATTTTCAACACAAACTTTAGCTACATGAGGGCGGATCCTGTTGAGAGTTGCCTTGTCTACCATGGCCATATTCCCAATCAGATTTCCAATAGACATTATCGACACTGAACGAAAAGTTGTTGAGGGAAGCCATACATTGACACTTAAATTGGGACAATTGGAGAATATGCACTAGGGTTGAAATTAGGAACCCACTGCCATTTTTATCGAGTATGGACAAAAGTTCCACACTTTGTGTAGCCAACATTGATAATAGTCATTTGGAAGGGTGAAATGGATGAGAACTTGACGATTATCGACTAGATGTATATCAGTATTGACGCAGTCAAAATATCAAAAAGATTCGCAAGAAAGAATCTTGATGAACAATTGAGGTCTGCAAACACAAACTCTAGGTTTTGGTTCTTGAATCCATTAGAGAGAAAATATTCTCGAATAATTTTTATTTATGATAAGAATCTCTGAATAATACAAGATGTCTTTAAATACTATAATGAAACCCTATAATAATAATAAATTAATTTGAAATTAATTCCGAAATAAATAGAAAATCGAAAAACACTCAAAAACAGTACATTATCGTTTTGAGGCCTTAAACGACCTCAAATGGCGAAACGGACCCCGAATCATTGCGTAGCAATGGCTTTGATCTACTCTTCGAGATGGTTCCAAGGCATCCGACCTCACCTGATTCTGACTCCGAATTCAAACGTTACGTTCAAAATTGTATCGAACCTTTACGACGATCCAACGCTTCTTCAATTTTCGCCGTCATTCGCCCTGCATCAAGTATTCCCTTGAAGCCTGCCGTTTGAAATTCCTTGCGCAATTTTCCCATTTGTGGCATGTTTCTGGAAAACTTTCACCGGAGCAATATTTGCAAGCGATCGCATTCCTCGTTAATGAATTGAAGTCCAGGTTCCCCAAAATGATCAATTTTCGGTTTTGGATTAAATGGAGCTCTAGTGGCTGTTGTTAGGACATCAATTTAGGGACATTACCTATTGGTAGTATGTAGATTATGAAGACATACCTGATTATTGCTCAAAATTAGGGGTGACAAAATAGACCTGTAACCCACGGATCAAGTGTGTTGTCTATTTTTAAATCCGTGGGTACGGTTAAAATGGATAATGAGTTGAATGGCTAACAGATCAAATGAGTATTTGAAAAATATGGGTCGGGCGGGTTTGGGTTTGCAGGGTGACCGCAGATTTACCCATATGAGTTGGTATGTAGCACATATGAGTCAATATATAGGTTGAAACCCGCGGGTTACCTATACGGGTTGGTATATACGCAGATTTACCCATATGAGTTGGTATGTAGCACATATGAGTCAATATATAGGTTGAAACCCGCGGGTTACCTATGCGGGCTGGTATATAAACACATATGAGTCAATATATGGGTTGAAACCCACGGATTTTACCCATATGGGTTGGTATAAAAACTCATATGAGTCATATATGGGTTTACCCATTTTCGATCCGTGAGTTGAGTAATTTTTGACCCGCAAGTTGTGCGGGTTCAACTAACACATTTTTACTCAACACAATTTTGGCCCCGTCATAAAACATATCAAAAAGGGGCATACCCATAATTTTTAACTACCCATATTACTCGACCCATCCGCACATTTGCCACCCTATGGCAAATGTTTAAAATTAGGTCATCTATCTTCTGTTTGCAGGTTTGAGCACATCAAATCCTCAGTGAATGCTTGGAGGCCAAAAGACAACTTGTCCAAGAATAATATACTCCATCGGTTCACTAATATTGAGTCACTTGATTTTAGCACTTCGATTAAGCAATGTAGAATTAGTGGTTGAAAATACATTGAAAATGTAAAAAGTAAATTGTGTGATGAAAACAACCTAAAATTTGCCAAAAAGAAAAACAAGTCAATATTAAAAAATAATCTCAAAAGGGAAATTGAGTCAATTTTTTTTTAAAAAGGTAATATGGCTAATTCCAACCATGAACAAAGAAGGCCCACTGATAAAGGGGTTCAGCCATCATCTTCAAACTTATCAATCAAAGAAATGCAATATATTCATATAGTAAAAGACAAAACTAACCGTGATTGCAGGTACAAACAAAGAACAAGAGTTTAGATACTTCCTCCTATACTTTAAAGTTGGCTCATTTTCCTTTTAGGGAATATTTTTTTATATTTGCCCATTTTCAAATTTGGCTAATTCTAAATTGTTTCATTCACTCAATTTACTTTATATATTTTCAATGCAATTCTCGTCATTCATTTCACTTTTTGTTTAAAAAAAAGTGTCCAAAAGTAGGAGGCAATATGATACGCGCTTGTTCATGAGATCGAGTGACCGAAACCGTGTTGAAACCTTCCCTTCCCTAATCCCTGCTTGAGATTAAGATTTACTGGGCAAAGCTGATTAATTCATTGATTGAGACCCATTTATAGGTAGGTCCAAATAAATCTAAAAAAGGAAATGCAATCCCTAGTTTAATGGATGAAATAAAAATAGAAACAAAATAAACTTAATTGCAACATATCTTTAAAACATCAACTCATCTTCACACGACGTTGATACGTTTTAGCAAACGTATCATTACTCTCCTCCTCAACTGCGAGCTTGACCTCAAGCTCGAACTCCGGATATGCCTCTCGGTATCCTTGCTCTTCCTCCCACGTCGAGCTATTTGCATCGTCCGTGTGCCACTGGACTAAGGCCTCGCAGGTGCTGCCGCAAGTCTGAGACCGGAGGACCTTAACAGGCAGTGCAGGTAGAGCGCGCCCATTAAACATTGTGGGTAACTCGATGACAGCACTCGGTAGCTCTCCTTTTCAGCCGTGAAACATGCACTACATCATGGATGCGACTACCTTCCGGCAGTTCCAATCGATAAGCTACTGAACTAACTCAACCCACCACTTTAAATGGCCCATAAAACTTGGGAGAGAGTTTGTTCAGCGTGTGTTTGGCCACCGAAAGCTGTCGGTATGGCTAAAGCTTCAACCAAACCCATTCTCCCACTTGAAACTCCACAAGCCTATGATGTGCGTCGTAGGCTTCCTTTGGTTTTGAGCTTGCTCTAACCTCTCTCGAGCTAATGCCATTAATTTCGAACGTCGAATCATGGCCGCATCAACCTCCTCAACGCGGGTGCTCCCAGCAACATAATCAAGTAAGCGAGGTGGCTCACGACCATAAACTACTTGAAAGGGACTCGCCTTGAGACCGGTATGAAAGGAGGTGTTATAACAATACTCAACCCACTGAAAGTATTTCAACCACTTCCCGGGAGCATCGCCCGTCAAACACCGAAGATACATCTCGAGAGTGCGGTTAACAACCTCGGTTTGGCTGTCGAACTGTGGACGGTAAGCCGTAGTTAAGCAAAGGTCAGTTCTGGCAAGGCGAAACAACTCTCTCCAAAACTGACTTCGAAAAACTCTATCCCGGTTTAAAACTATCATCTCGGGAAATCTATGTAGGCGAACAATGTCTTGGAAGAAGGCTTGAGCTACCGTTACTGTGGTGTATGGGTGACTAAGGGCCATGAAGTGCGCGTACTTATAAAAATGGTCCACAACCACTGGTATTACTGATTTGCCTGCTACCTTTGGTAGTACTTCCACAAAATCCATCGAGATATCCGCCCAAACTTACGTTGGGATCGGAAGCTGCTATAGCAGCCCGACCGGTTGTTGGGTTTCCCACTTGTTCCGTTGGCACACTTGAAATTTCTACACGAATTCCCGCACCGCTAACTTGAGCCCTTTCCAATAGAATCACCCGGTCCAGCAAACTCGGGGTCGAGGTTTGCAGCGCAAACATGCCAGACTCTGGTTCATCCGCGTTATTTATGTCGCTCCGTGATAACGTATCAGCCGCCTCGTTGGGAACGCCAGCTTGGTGTTCGACCTCAAAGTCAAATCCCAAAAGCTTACTGATCCAATGTTGTTGGGGCGACGTTGTAAGCCTTTGCTCCAGCAAAAACTTTAGGCTATAGCGGTCCGTCTTGATCCAAAATCGGCGGCCGCACAAATAAGGTTTCCAATGAATAACGGCCTTAGAAAGCCCAATGAGCTCCCGTTCATAAACCGCGAGCTTGAGATGCCGATCGGCTAACTTTCGACTGAAATAAGCAACCGGGTTGCCTCGTTGTTGAAATACCGCTCCAATGCCGCTGCCCGATGCATCACATTCCACTATGAATTCTTCCAAAAAAATTGGGAAGAACAAGTACTGGAGACTTGGAAAGTGCCTTCTTGAGAGACTCAAAGGATTCCGTCTCCTCTGTAGTACAAGTGAACCCGTTCTTCCGTAATAAGATCGTCAAAGGGGCTGCTATCGCTCCGTAATCTTTGATGAATTTTCGATAGTATTCCGACAGCCCAAGAAACTCATGTACTCCTCGAGTGGACCGCAGTTGAGTCCATTCCATGATTGCGGTTATCTTTCCATGGTCGACCTTGACCCCGTCAAAGGAGATGACGTGGCCCAAGTACCCCACCTCAGTTTGGCCAAAAGCACATTTAGCTTGTTTGAGAAACAGCCCATGGAATCAGACTAGCTCAAGAACAAGGCGAACGTGCACCACATGCTCATCCCACGATTCGCTATATGTTAGTATATCGTCAAAAAAACATAGGCACACATTTCCGGAGTAGTTTCTCGAAGACAGTATTCATAAAATTTTGGAATGTGGATGGAGCGTTTGACAACTCGAAAGGCATAACTAGGAACTCGAAATGGCTGTGATGTGTGTGAAAGGTCATTTTTTTATGAAGGCTCGTGCATCCTCACTTGGTGGTAACCAGATGCCAAGTCCAACTTCGGGAAGAACCGAGCACTGAACAACTCGTCTAATAGTTCGTTGACGACGGGAATTGGAAATTTATCTTTAACGGTAATCTTATTCAGATACCTAAAATCGACACAAAATCGCTACTTACCATCAATCTTCTTGACGAGAAGGATCGGTGATGAAAACGGCGAACTGCTCTTGCGGATGAGTCTAGTCCGTAGCATGTCGGCATATTGGCGCTCAATCTCATCCTTCAACAAGTGTGGATAACGGTAAGGTCGAACCGCTACTGGTTTGGAATTTTTGAGTAACTGAATACGGTGATCGCACTCCCGCTTAGGTGGTAAGCCTGTGGGAGCGGCGAAGACATCGCCAAACTGCTCCAAAAGTTGTCCAAGTGTTGAATCTATCCCGCTGAGAGATACCGTCCCCAAGGCTACTTTCTAACCCACTTCCTCAATGAGTTTGGAATCCTACTTCGCTGCTCCCGGAGTTGTGAATGCCTCCACCTCCCCCTTTAACCCAATCCTCTAGTGTTTCCTCTTCGCTGGAAATGAGGTGAAGCGAAGTACTCGCTTGATCCCCCTTCGCTGCCTCCCCGCACCAAACAATGGTTATTCCCTCACTTTTAAACTCCACGGTTTTCTTCATTCCATCCCACATGACCCGCCCCAAGGCGTTGAGCCATCAGATACCGAGTACAACGTCAAACCCAGTGAGGGCAATTGCAAAATAGTTGGTGGGAAACTTGTGCCCTTGCACGTTCAACTGCAGCCCTCTGCAACAACCATCAATTGCTAATTTTCCTTCATCGGGAAGAGCAACAAACAACCCAGGTCTCTGTTTCACTGCTATATCCAACTCCTCCAACAAGCTACTTTTGATAAATTTATAAGTGTTTCCCATGTCAAGAAGCGCCAATCCAGTTCCTCCTGCTATCGAAGCCCGTACTTGGAACGTACTATCCATCTGTTCTCCATTGATCGTGTTCAAGGAGATTTCTGGCATCTCCTCCACGAACGGCTCATCCTCTTGGTCCTCTCCTGGTTGCACTAGCATGATGTGGAAGAGAACAGGGCGACATTGGTGGTCGGGAGTAAAAAGCTCATCGTAGTTGAAGCATAGTCCCTTAGCCCGACGTTCTCCCATATCTGCATTCGTGAGCTTCTTCCAGACCCTTTTTTGTTGGGCGGACTTGCTACCCACACATTTTTTTCTCCCTGCTCGGTCCACCTTTTGGCCCAATGGGTCCGTTTCCAGCGCTGCTCCCATATCCCTGGTTTCCCACCTTCGTGACCTGGTGTGTCCTTGGGGCTGCTGGTGCTACCAATCCTCCGAAGGTTCGCGGACCCTTCTCGTCCGCGACCTTAACTCATTGTCCCGGGCCAGTTTCATCGCGGTATACACGTCTTCGGGCCGCTCATACTCCACGTGCCTCCTAAGCGCATCGGACAATCCAACACAAAAATGCCATAATTTTTGTTTGGCGGTAATTTGCGTTTGTCGTCCCAACATATCATCATATTTAGTGTTGTACGCCTCTACCGATCCTGTTTGCCGCAAATGGGCCAATTCACCAATCGGATTCACTGTGTCCAGAATCCCAAAATGCTGCCGACACATAATCGTAAACTCCTTCCATCTGAGGCGATGCGTAGGACTTCCCAGTTAGCGCGCCCCAACCCTTCCGAACGCGAGTGTCATCATCGTCGACCCGCTGATCATGAAAGTAATCCTCACATTTATTGATCCATTCCACTGTGTCGGTCTCCCCATCGTATGACGGAAACTCAGTGCGCCCATGTTGTTCATCCAAGCCTCCGCGATATATGTGTCCCTTTACTGGCCCTATCCCATCTGCCCTGTATTCGGTGCTCCTGACAGCAAACTGCCCAAATTCAGCTCCTGTCTTCAGCCCCATGCATTCCGGAGATAGTGGACTCGTCGGTGCGGACTAGTCCAATTCACCAATCCTTTGAACTGGCCAGGCTCCGCCATCGTCTGCCACGACGCGTCCCCGCCCTTGCACGGCCAACTTGGTAGGCCAAGCGCTCACCTCTGGTTCAGTCGTCATCCTTGTAACTCCCTTCCCACACTCGTCCGTTGTTCCCCTGATATCGTTGTTTCTGTGCGCAAGTGCGTCAGATGTGCGCACATCCGCCGGGCTCCATGTCGATACCAATTTTGGCTCGCTATCTCCCGTCGCCGCACCTTTAGCCTAGCCTTTGACAGTGCCAGACATTACCTCAGTGACGCGCTCACGGGTTGGGCTGTGTCAAGGGGTTTTAGGTGTGGACGCCAAAGCCTGCACCTTTTCTTCTAGCGCTACAATCGCCTCCTGCTGGCTGTGGATCTCCTCTGTCAAAGCTGCCTTTGTTCCCCTCATCTCCTTCATCAATTCCTCCTGGCGTGCTTGCTGGTTTGCCATGAAGGTCTGAAAAGTTTCCATGAACTCCGTAGACAGCCCCGTCATCTCGATTGGCTCTGATACCAAATTGATACGAGCCTATTTCTGAGATCGAGTGACCGGAGCCGTGTTGAAACCTTCCCTAACCCTAATCCCTGCTTGAGATTAAGATTTACTGGGCAAAGCTGATTAATTTATTGATTGGAACTCATTTATAGGTAGGTCCAAGTAAATCTAAAAAAGGAAATACAATCCCTAGTTTAATGGCTGAAATAAAAATAGTAACAAAATAAACTTAATTGCAACATATCTTAAAAACATCAACTCATCTTCAAACTACGTTGATACGTTTTAGCGAACGTATCACAATATTAAAAAATCAGAGGGAGTACATGAGGTCAAAAGATTTCTTTTAAAAGAAAATCGTTTGATGGAAAAGGCATTTGTTATGTTTCTATCAGTAGCACAAAAGTATAACAGCAGAGGGAGAATTTTGGAGCTAGGACAGTTATAGGCTCTGATTGACAGAGTTGTGTTTATAAGCAAAGATGATTTATTTTAAAAGCAGGGGGAGATCAGTTTCTTCTTTTCTCCCAAAAATAGCTTCTGCTTTCAAAATAAACTATTTTTTACATTTTACCAAACACTAAAAGTATTTTGCTTATAAGTACAACAGCTTAAAAGCTCTGCCAAACAGATCCATAGTTCCATCCTCGATTCTGGAGTAAAATCTTAAGCTATCATAGTGTACATGGCTAGCACAAAATATGCACCATACATTAAAATATTTAGCTGCCCTTAGTAACTAAAGTACTCCATAATTCACTGAATTCCATATTTACTGAATTCCATAATTCAAAGGTCATTCAACAAGGGAGATGCATAGGGCAACAGCCATGCCAGCCGCCAGTGACACTACGTGGATTGCTCCACTTTTCAGAGTTGATCTACCACTATTCATTTCAGCTAAAACAGCAATTGCTATGTAAATGAATCCGCCGGCTGTAAATCCCTGTGGCAGACAAAAACACGATATCCAGCAATATTTAAGTGCCCATCTCAAGAACAGAAAATTTAATCCAACAAGCCATAGTTACCTCTATAAAAGATGAGTGTCCCGGATCTTGGCCCCACATCAATGCCTGCATGGAAGCAGCATTCTTATTGTAAATTAATTAATCACTACAATGAAAATGAATATTATCTATCCAGTAAAAGATATAGGAAGACAAGAAATGCAGTGAAGGCATGGTTGATTATGGTAAGATAAGTTTACCACTGCAGTTCCAGCCAGAGCAACAAGTGCTGAGAGAAAGTTGAAAAAGAGAGCTGCTGAAACGCTAAAACCAGATCTCACCAGTATTCCAAAGTCACCTATCTGCGAAATGCATATGATAATATTCAGAAACTTAGCGCTGTATAGAGGGGAAAAAAAAGATGTAAACATGCAAAAGTAAGTGCTCAGTCATATAATATATAGAAGAGAAGTGCATGATATGTACCATGCCACTGAGCTAACAATTTTTTTTTAATATATATTGTTCGCATAATAACCCAGAATAAATATCAGTTTAAATTCATCATAAATCATATTGTTGGTAATGGAAAGGGGTTCGGGGGCTGAACCTCTGCAAATTCGATTATTCACAATTTCTCCATCCTTCTCCACCAAAAATAATTATAGAATAAAATAAATGTGAGAGGAAGAATAACTCCTCTACAATTTATTGTTTTTGGTTATCTGCACCATATTGGCAGATACAAAATGTGGTGAAATTCTGCAAAGATGTGCACATAGGATTTCAAGATCCCCTTGGAAAGTTGAGAACCTACACATGGCCCATTGATGAATCTACATGAATGGAAAAGGAAGGCTGATAGCTATTCGATTCTTACTTAATTAACAAGAGGACAGGAAACTAGACTGGGGAACCCATTAGTAGGGTTGGAGTTTCAACAAAAATAGTAATCAACAATTGCCGTACTGAGAGATGGTTCCCTAACATTTTCTCCTCCCGTGTATCCCTATTCTTTCTCATTTAAAATATCTTCAGCAAATCAAAATTGTTAGAGAGTAAAGACTCTATGCTATAAAATTTTGCCAACACTCAATCTTCAATACCAAGATGTCCTAGGAGAAGCTATCACGTACCAAAAGAAACACAACGTTTTCTTATTACTGCAAGGTTTTTCTGGGCCAGAATCACCCACAAGGCCACTATGGAAGCAGGATTGCTAGCGAACCACTAGAAAAGCAAAAGATTTAAGAAACCCCACTTAAAACTGAAACAGAGAATGTGGTCTAATACAAGACTGACAAGGAGCTCAGGAGTCTCGGTCTGTACAGAGCCACATGGAAAAAAGCCTTATGCATGGTTATCTAATAAGGATATGGGGATTGAAGGGGGCAGTAGATGCACTACATGCAGAATTAATAGCATGCATATTGGGACTGCAAATTTGTATTAAGGGAATGTTTCTTTCCACTGATTACTAAATCTAACTGCTTGCAGGTCATTGAAATGATGACCAACTCCAGATCCATCCCTCGGAAATTGAAGTAGCAATACTGGAATCTGAAGGAACTTGGCAAGGGCTAGGATATCAAATGGATGCATGTTTTCAGGCAACAGAACCAAGCTGAGCACCTGTTTGCTGGAATGGTACCATCATCAGTCTCAATCAGAGTAAACTATTCGGACTTACCAAGCAAAGCGAAGGCAGCAATCACTGCAGACTCTCTGGGGATTCCAATTGCAAGAGTGCATCATTAAAAGAAAGTATGCATCAACCTTGAGTATGGTATGCAAGACGGAACAAGAAGTGCAGCATATATTTTTCCTTTTAACTTCGAGAAAAACTTATGATGTAACCTACTTTCTCTATCTCACTTTGTTCTTTCCACATCCCAAATGCACAAAGTTTTATGGGACTGTAATTATGTGAAGGAGAAATAATGGAGAGAATAAAAATAAATGATAAGAAGAAAGATATTTAAATGAGTGAATGATGAAGAGTTGACTTTTGTCAAATAGGAATATAAGCGGGACGGATAAAAAAGAAAGTGGGATGAACAAAGTGAGACGGAGGAAATATTAAGTTGGTTCCACCACAGAAGCAATAATCCAGAAGCCAATTTGATGCTTAGTGACATATTCAAGAATCAAGATCTTGCAGCACCTCAAGAGTGAGAAGCATAAATACCATCTTCCTAGCTACTTAAAGCCCCAGATTAGTGACACGCTGTTCATGCAAACCAGCTGACAATAAGGGACCTAAAACCATAGAGTTTGATTCATTTAAGAAAATGGCATCCCTCAAGTTTTACTTGTAGTGACACGGTTAACAAACACTCAATCTTTCTGGCTCTGAGAAAAAGGCACATAAGTGTTAAACATCAGCACAAGCAAGGATGGTAACAAACTGCGACAGTCACCAACCTCCACCTAAGTGCTAAACACCTGAGGACAGCTAGTCCAAACAAATTCAAGGGGGAAATGAAGGAACTTAGCTTAGTTTGTTTTAGCCAGAAACTTCCGCCCATTAAATTCATTTAATTAGGCATTTAATCCATGAATCTTTACATGCCCAATTTAGTTAAGGTTTTCATGCAAATCTTGTAGTAGGAAAAATCAAGATATGTAATTCCAGTGTTCTAGAAGTGCGATTCTAGAAGTGCTCTAAAATGTTAAATGAACTGAAACAAAGCACAAGTGTACACAACACTGTAGTTTTGCAGCTATAACCTGACAATATAAGGTAGTATTTCAAATTCATGAGTGACTTGAGATCCAAAAGAATCTCTGCCTCACAATGACAGCACAATGAATTTCAACACACCAGAGCAAGTTGCACCAACTAATAGATAACACTCTTCAAAACGTGGGGTAAGTTATCAAAAAGGCATTGGTAGAAAATGTCCACAATTAAACAATTTAATTAGATTCCAGTCACATAGACATTTTATTGACAAGAATATTGAAAGCATTGTTTCTATCAAAACACCTTTGTTTTAGCAACAGAAAAGGCATATATAGCTCTGGAATAACCCTAAAATCAATGGCATTTATCATTTTCCAAATTGAAATCACCATTCAAACCAAAGCAGCACCTGACAGTGACAGGAGGATTTGAAATGAGAAGGCCTAAAAAATCTGACCTCTTGAGGAAGTTCATGAGCTAGCAAAAATAAAGTTCTTGACCACCCTCCAACAGATCCATATAGCAAGAAAGCACTACCCAAAGCTATCCCATCAGTAAAATTGTGCTGCATGAGAAAAAGAAATATTACCAGGAAATATAAAGGTCGAACAAGTAACTGCTTTTTCATGCTAATAGCTACAATATACACAGATGAGGTCCAAGTCAGAACTATAGAACATACCACACCATCCGAAAAAAGGTTCAGATAGCCAAAGACAAGATTTGATGATTTTGCTTCTTCCTTCAGCTCAGATTCATTTCTTGAGCCAATAGCTATAATTCCATTTTCAGTACCTGACTTATTGTCAGGAGCACCTTCACCAGGGTTTCTCTGCAAGATCAATCATCTCATTCAAGAAAATCAGCTTCACAAGTTGCAAGGATATCAATCCAGAAGTCTGTCGACATTCAAAATTAGACATGTAATTGTGGACCTGAACGGTTTATTTGCAGATTCACAACTCTGTGAAGATAAGGGAGAAGAGGACAATAATACTTTGGCAAAGAAAGTAGTCCACAATTTTCCTTTTCATGTTTTCGGTGATGTGGAAATAAATTTATGGATTCAATCATGGAAATATTTTTCACTATTGAATGATTTATGTTTCCCAACCCACCAAACTGTAAACAGAATAGAACATTCCCTGAGTTCTCAAGATTAGGAATAGCTGCCCAGACAATTTGGTTACACAGTGAGATTTTTTTTTAATTTTAGCATTGCAAAATTGATTCAGGAATTAGGAATGATAGCTATGCAAAAAGAATGGTGTCATCTTCTTATGTTTACAGCGCTTCTATGTATAAATCTTGTTATGTCTCAAACAGAGTTTTTTAATCTAACACTGCATAAGTGGTGTTTTTCCCAGTTAATAGAAACTATTTGAGTAAAGAGAGATTTTTATGCCCTCTTGCTATCTAAGACCATGTCGCATTAAAAAGATCAGTTATACTAATTTATTTATGTTTAACACACACACAAAAAACATCACAGAACCAGAAACCACATTCTAATGGATATATTGGGTAACAAATGTGAATTCCAAACCTACCTTCCGGAGAGTAGCATGATGATTTTCCTCAGTAAGATTATGGATAGGCCCTCCATCTACAACTTTTCCTTTTGACTCAGCTTCTTCAGACATTTCATGCTTGTTTTCCGCAGAACCCAGAGGATTTTCATAAGTATCATTATGTGTTTTCGACTTCGTACTCTTGTGTTGACGATGATGGTGATGACCATGACTCCATGCACTCCCTTCTCCAGATGAATTTTCAACATACCTCACAAGCTTCTCGACAAGAAGAAACAATATGATACCAGCTGTAACAAGAGTAACCACATCATTAAACCTGATAACTGGCTATTCAAGCTAAGGCCTTTCTTATTATTAATTACTGAAAGAATGACTAAAACTGCCAAGTTGAGGAGATCATCAGAATTAAACCGAAGTATTTTGAGCCACATGCTTACTAGCTGGCTTTGCAAAATCCTTTTGATAGAATTCACTACTCAAATGGTACTAATATTTGTCACATCAATTAATTTATTAAAAATTCTGTGGTAGAATTGATCTATTGCAATTTGCAAACTTATAGAAAACTGAAAGATCACTGAACATTAGTGTGTGGTTCGCAGGTTTTGGGTTTTGGATTATCTTTATAACGGGTCAAGAAATGAGTTTTGAGATTGATAATATAAATGGTTGGTTATGGGACTTTGTAAAATTATTTTGGATGTAGTTGTATAATAAAGTGTAATATAGTCCAAGTCAACTTAAAAATATTGGAAAAACAGTTTCTTAGTCAACCAATTCAGTTCAAAATTATTTTCAAGACCTATGATACCAAACAAACAAGATTGGCCAAAACCTATTCAGAGGACAAAAACCCAAAACTCAAAACCTCGTAAAATCGCTCACTATACACGAACACACAGACGAGCATGCGCTAATAGTTTTTTTTAAATCAACTAAATAGGTAAGAGAACACGAACATCACCACACAAAAAAAACAAAATGTACTAACATGGCATATTTGAAGTTAAATCCTTCTGCTAGCTAAATTATGTTGGTAGTCCCAGCATCCATCATGATACTGTTGTATTTAAATGCTATGGGTGTTGACTGAACACAATGGCTAGATATGATCCTGCACTAGAACGAAGGTTTAGTTGCTGCAGTCCTAGCATCCATCATTTTTTAAAAAGCCTCACCTTTAGAAGTTTCAAAATCTAACAGTTACCACACAAGCAAGAGCAGAAGTCAATGATACCTCATGGGCTTCAGAGGAAGATATCTCAACAGATAGATTGCAAGTAAATCAACAATGGGATACTCTTACATAAGTTATCTCTCCACAGACTCTAATTTCAGTAATCACAGTTTGATAATACTCAAGCTTGATAATCTTATTTTAGGATGAAAAAGATGTCGAATACACAGCAATTCAATGCCTGCATTATATTAGACATCCAAGGACCTATAATTAGAACCCTGAACAGGAATCTTTAATTCTCCAAATGGAAGAAACAAGTGAAACACAGGAGCTTCACTAGTGCGCATGATAACCAATGTAACACATCTACTTTAATTTAGGAAGTTGGCATTTTCCAAACACATTCTTACTCACCCAGAATGCATAATCCAACAGAAAGATCCTTGAGCGAATGAGCATGTGATGGAGAACTCTCATGTCCGGAATGAGCGTGCGGATGAGGATGGTCCAGATTATGATCATGAGAGTGGGAGTGTTGACCACCTGCAGGCAATAGTCTAATAGTTGGATAACTGATGAGGAATGAGAAAAGGAATAAAGTAGTTTATTTTCCAGAATACTATTCACGAGACGTGAACAGTAACCGGGAA
>JAULKM010127807.1:0-19905 GCA_032355605.1 Rubia tinctorum | reverse complement strand
CTTTTTACTCCCCTTTTTCTTGTACTATAAATAGCACTTCATCCACTCATTCCTTATCCTTCTTGGCCCGACTTGGGAGCTTCAAAACCCTAGTTTTTCACCTTCTCCTTCACTTTCTTCTTGTTTCTTTGTATATTTTTGTTCTATGTTATGAGTTTTGATTATTTAGGCTAGTAATCTCCTTGGGAGCAATTGATTAAGTCTTCCAAGCCCATGTCTTGAGACCTCTATCTAAGCTATTTAATGCTTTGCAATTGTGTATTTATTGTACTTGAATTTGATTGTTAAACACATTAATGGTGTTGGAAGTTTGAGTATATGAAATACTTGTATGATTGCTTGTTAGGGTTAGGAGAAAGTAGATAATTTTCCTTTCCTTTGATATGGAATCCAAGAGCATGAATTAGAGCTTCTAATGTTATTGATGATTTGATAAATGCTAGATGAATGTGATAATGTTGAATTCTTTGTCATGTTTGTTTTGCGTAGCAAATAGGATAAGTTTAGTAACGTTGAACGTTCTTGACTAATCTTGTGTAAATGCATGAATTGGTTCAATGCTTAGACACATTGTAGTGTTTATAAGTGTTACCAAGCTTGTTAATTATTTGTACTTAATGTCATTAATGAGATACTTTTAGGTGTTGATTGACTAAAGGAGTCATTAGTGAGGTTTAGCAATAGATGTCGAATTCACTCTTGTAAACTACTATCAAAGAAAGATAGAAGATTTATCTTCACAATAAGTAGTAAAAGTATTGAATAGATTGTGTGTTCTATCATAGATAAGAGGTTTGGAAGTGGAAATCAATTGTGTCCAAGGTCCCGTAACTTTTGTTTAAACTCTTCTTATTAAGTTGTTGCATATTTAGTAGATTTACATTGCTTGCTAGTTAACTTGTCTTTAAATTGATAACTTAGAAAAACCAACCCAAAAACTCCCCTCTTTACAAGTTTTTATATATGTGCATATTTTTATATCTAGCGTAATATTCACCTTTATATGTGAAAACCCTTATCAAAATCCCTCTTCTTTGTGGACGACCCCGATTTACCACTATCTACTTAATTATATTTAGGAAGCATTTAGGGCTTATAAATTGTATCTTTGAGAGGTTCGGCGACGACCTCCCACTCCCACTCCCACTCCCACTCCCCTAACAGGCCCTGGGTGGTCGGATTTTCTTGTAGCCTCAACAAGGATGTCATGCTTAACCGTGAGTATGAATTTCCCCTCTAATTCATCATTCTTTAATTTTTTTTCTAAGCATTAAATTGAAGGAATTGGCTAGCACATGTGAACGGGAAAATATGTTAGTGAAGAAAAAAGAAGGAATTGAAGAATTACCACTCGTTCCACAATTTGTTTTTCGTCCTTCTTCTTGTACATACCCTCTTTTTTATCGGCCTTTGAGGAATAAATCAAGCCTATCAATCTCATCCATATCTATTGGTTGTACAGTAGCCCTTGTCTCTTCTTCGGTCATCCCAGCCTCGATTGAAATTTGAGCATCTTCAAGACGTTCTTCCATTAATTGCATTGCAGTCAATCTATTACCCCCACGGCTTAATCGATGTGGAACTAGATTCAAACCGGCTATGCGTTGTTTTTCTTTCCGCGTACCCTATGTTAGAGACATGTCAACACTAAAGACACCTTAATCTAAATACTTTGTACATTTTACTTTACTAAAATTAGAATAATTATCCAATGCCCTTCTCTTGTGGATCTCACAACTCTCTGGTTGAATGTGTGTGTACGTTATCCAAGGCAAATAACCTTTCTCCGAAGAATAAATGTAGTCCCTAGACAAAGTATATTTGTGTTCCATCATGGTTGTTGCCTTCTTTCTTTGATTTTCCATATCCAGGTAATCGATTTCGAAGGGTCTCTATGAGGATTTACAACGATGGGAGTTAGAGTAAGGGAAGGTTAGTATTTACAATAACATAAGCGAAAATTAGGTGGCAAAGAACAATGACCATTGAGGGTACCTTGCACTTCATCCATAGGTTTTCCTGATACTCTTTCAGCACCTCATGCCAACTATCATACTTTATGCCCACCCTTGTTCTTCCTATCTTTGCGACCCAACTAGACAACTTTGCACGTTCTTTTGAAAAACACTTGGTCGACTTGTTGAAACCAATGTTGAACTATTTCCTAGTCATCCTATGTTCTAGTATTCTACAATGAGTTTTGACTATTCCTCTCTCGTCGGAAACATCATTGTCATTGCCACTAAATCCCAACATCGCAGGTTTGGTATTTCATAAATGTGATGTATCATCACGAGTCCTTTTCTTAAACATTATTAAACCTACATTAACATATTCCTCAACAATTTATGAAATTGACTTAATAAAACATAGTTAGTAAAGAAAATTGTGGACATGTACGTCTTTTAATTTTTCACTAAGTCAACAAATGACCCCCACTAGATAAAATACAAAATATCATAACCCCGGATACAACCTAAATCACATCCATTAGGTATTCACTTAACATAGAAGATTAAACTTTCAATATAAACATTAGCCCTAAATAAAACTCAACCATTAAAGAAACTATCTCTTTTTCAAGAAATCTAGGGTTTATAACCACCAACCTTTACATCAAACAAGTGAGAGCTTCATTTTCCTCAAATATTGACAACCTATAAGTAGAATAGCAAATGAGCTTCTCCCCCCTTAAAAATTGAGAAAATGAAGTGAAAATTTACCAAGATGAAGAGAAAAGTAGGTGTATTAATCATGTACACATACATTTGAAGATGAAGAGATATGGAGATTTGAAGATGAGAGAAATGGAGTATAAAGGTGGAGAGTTTTTAGTGTGGGAGAAATGGTGAGAAAATGGTGGGTTTTCTTAGGGTATTTAATACCCTTTGAATAACAGCCTTTAATGCCCTTCTTTTTTCACGTTTGATAGAGCTTTCGAAATCGGAAGACGATCCGCTCTTCATATTATATGGGACGAACAGGTTCTGAACTCGAAACCTATTTTAATATATATATATATATATATAAATTGTCCCCAAATCAGACCATTGACATTGAAACACAAAAACACAAACTGAACCTCTATTAAAACCCTAACCCTCAAATTGCTAAAATATTCTCCAATCCCATAATAATGTCGAGGCCAAGGCAAACAAAGAAGAGTACCGGGGGAGGAGGCGAGTAACCGTAGCCATCAACCGTTCACCGAGATTCAGCCGTTGGAACGATTTTTCAATAACAAGGCGGAAGAGAGATATGTCAAATTTTCCAAGCGTAAAGTGATTAATTCCAAGATTATTCGTGCATTGTTGATATCATATTTAAGCTTGCAATATTTTTTAGATTCTTTCAAAGTTCAACACCTTGAAAATTTCTTATGCTTAGAAGAAAATGTCTACGTGGACGAGGTGATTCAATTTTATGTCAATTTATGCCAAAGCATGAATAATGGGGATAGTACTAAGTACAATGGAAAACTTATTACGGTTAAGTATACAATCAATGAGGCCCTATGATCAAGCTATACCTCCCCCGAGTAATTGATTACTGACACAGATCCTGTTGACCCCTTACAGATCTATCACCAACAAAGTTGGTCATCGGTCACCAAAGCGACCCCATTAGACCCGTAGCAATAACTAGGAAATATTTCCATTGGATAGGAAGTATTGTGGGCTCGGCTGAGAGTTATGACATTGGTGTTCTTACGGTTGAGCAACACCTCATTTATGAGTGGGTATGCTTGAATGTGTTACCCACGGGTGAGAACACATGTGATTCGATCATCGGTTATTTGATGCTCTTCTACTACGTGATAACTCAGGTGAAGATAAACCCGAGTTCACCATCCTTATGAACATGCTCAAGGCTGCGAACATGAAGAAGAAGGATCTACCCTAAGATGGATTGATTACGACAATGATGAAGAAAGCTGGCGTCCTGCCTCAAGATCGTCCTCTCCTATTGGATTACTATGATGAGGCGTGGTTCTAACACAAGTAGTAGCAGATTGGAT
Organism: Rubia tinctorum; assembly: GCA_032355605.1. NCBI lineage: Eukaryota > Viridiplantae > Streptophyta > Magnoliopsida > Gentianales > Rubiaceae > Rubia > Rubia tinctorum. The sequence goes on along the minus strand of JAULKM010127807.1, from coordinate 15,887 downwards.
TTGACGATAGATGGGAGCAACACGTGATTCCAGGTCAATCAGGAAAGAATGCAAAAGGGTTAGGGACGAGAATCTTGATCAAGCCATGAGTTCGTCTTCTCTTAAGTGTAAAAATTTATTTTATATCGATTTTTAATATATAAATTGGATCTATGAATGCGGTTGTAATTTGCTTGTGTTGACAGGTTTGCAGAGCAGTTGGAAGAGCCGAATTGGCTGGTATTTGAATTGTATTCATGGTGACATGGAGGAATCCCACGAGATGTTGGCTAGAGCAGTGGCGCATCAACAATGTTTTATAGAATCCCAGGGAATCCATCTTGTACCGAACGAGGATGAAAACTTACCAAACTCCGAGCCAATTTTTCAGAGAGCAAGGAAGAGGCGGAGGAACGTGCGAACAAGAGGAAGCCAATCTCGATGAGGACGTTGATCGTATATTCTAGGGTTTTACTGAGAATTGTTTTTAAAAAACTTTTCTATCTGTGATGTTATGTTCTAAACTTAGTACGGTGAATGTTTCTATTTAATGTGTTGAGATTATTTACTTTACATTTTGGTGAAATTCAAGAACTGATGTTTATGTCATGAAATTTAAACATGAAGTCTATTTCATAAATGGTAGATGTTAGTTAATTTCATGAATTTCTACAATTGGACTTTACGTTACTTACAAAATTCTTAAAGATTTGAAAAATGACCATTGGAGCCGATGGATTTCCGAGTTTGGAAGATGATCCGCCCTTTTTAAAAAAGGACATAACGGTGTTTGGAGTCCGGAAGCTGATTCGACTTCAATTGACTATAAGATCCGATCAATTTTTATGAGTTTGTAAAAAGGAATTTCGAGTTCATCACCCATTTTCGGGCCAACTCTGGGAAAAATGACTGAGCATTTCTTCAGAAATTATTCAGTTTTGAGTCCGAAAGCCGATTCGGCCCTTGTTATTGAAGGGCCTAATTACACTTTCCAAAATCGGAAAAGGCAATTCAGACCTTCAGTAACAGGGGCCAAATCGTGTTTCGGACTCGGAAGACAATCTTTATTCATGAGAAAAAAAATCCCCAAATCGAATCAAACTCTCATTCCATCGAATTTTAAAACCCTCCACACATTTCCGACTTCAGAGATACAATTGGCTGCTTCCCACTCTTATACTTAGTATACGGTGATGGTCAAATGGCGAGAGGAGGTTCATCTCACATCCCCCACTCTAGATCCACCAACAACAATTTCGAGTATGGCAATGTGAATTTGTGCTTAAAATAGGTATGAAGTTTTACGTTCCAAAGGGAAGTTGCTTGATTGTTATGTGGTTGACTTTAATGAGGGTTTGCAATTAGGATTAGTTGTTCCCTTAGAAAATTTTAGGTACCAACATGTGGGGAAGTTGCTCTCTTGGAATGAATCGTCCTATTTTGATTTGACTTGTCAATTCTATAGTAGTCTACATGATGTTTCGAATGAGGCTTACTCTACTACGATAGGGGGGGATTAACATTGTAATTGATCAATGAACTTTTAATGAAACTCTAGAGTGCCCATATAAGACCCCAAAGAGCATTTACTCGAAAGACTTAGAGGGTCTGTTGGAGGATTATTATCATAGGGAAATATGGCCACTACTGGTTGATTATCCATATGTAGACCCTATACAATGTAGTGTGAGGTATTTCCAATGGAACGCGGCAGATTTGGGTAATCCGGAGACTTTTTATCTTCCACATTTGACAATCGATCAACGTATAGTCTATGAAATGATCGCTAGGTGTTTAGTACCGACCTCTGGACACATCACCGAGCCCAACTATACGATGTTGATGATGTTCTATTTCATAATGGAGGGTAGGAAGATCAACCCTGGGGCGGCGATATTTAGGCATATGTTTTGGATTTCCACCTCGCGCGACGAGGGTGGTGAGGAGCCTCCCATACAAGAGATTGATCACCCTCGTATTGAGGAAGGTTTGAGGGGTTGGAAATTTCCGGTGAAGAAGTATTTTGACTGAATGTTGTACTGCAATGTTCTGTATGTTAATGCATGAATGCTGTGCAGACTGCAAGGGAAACGACACTAGCTTCATTTACCTCTCTGTCAGCTCGGGGTGTTGATATTCCAGAAGTTGATTGTATTACTGGTAGCCTTGTGGTAGTCAATTCACCGATATAATCCTTCTTTGTTCAATCTTTCATTTATGCTTTACCCTGTGTTAGCCCAAACATGTTTGTGGGCCGAACAGCTAGGCTCGGACGGGAAGGAAGTGCTTTTGTTTTCCTGTTGCCAAAGGTTTGTTTCTTTCACAATTTATCTTCTAGCCGAAAGGCTTTGATCTTATTAATGTGTGTTTATAATAGCTAATACTCCCTCAATTCATTAGTGTTTGACACACTTTTTTACTCCTTTTTCTGAAGGTATATTTGACCATTAATAACTTTTGCTACATATGTTAATATCAAGTAAAATTTTAATATTTGGAAAGTACATGTTATGAAGAATCCAACGATACCTCACATGATAATTAATACTTATATATTACATGAAATTTATGGTCAAACATGTCTTGAGAAAAGGGAGTAAAAAAGTGTGTCAAACACTAATGAACGGAGGGAGTACCATCTTCCCTTCGTCTAAGAAGAGCTCCACTTGAAGAGAGAAATATCTCCAATGATTTACCAGATTGAAAGAATGATTTTCCGCGATAATTATTATTGATCATAAAGAGAATAAAAAGAGAGTACAAGCTAGACTAATCCCAATATAACTCTGGTTTAGTCAATAAAAATAAAACTTATATAATCATCTATTTGACTTATTCTAATTCCAAACACAATGTTATACCTCAGGTGAGCTATTTAAGACACCTTTTTATGTGAATTCTGATTCCCTCCCTCCCTCCCTCAATTTCCATCCAACTGCTTTTCTCCCATTCCTCCACATCATATTGCTTTACATCTCTTACCATGTTACTTTTTGTTACATCTTGTAGTTTCTTGTTCACATTGCGATTGCACATATTAAAGGAATAAATAGTTTAATGTGAATATTACTTGTAATTAGTTTTAGATTCATTTTCATTTTCTGTAAAGATGTTTGTACCTTTATATAATGTACCTTAAAATATGAATAAAATCACACATTATTACCCTTATTTTCTTCACCGGGAGAAGTGAACCTTAGTTTAGCTACCATTTTTAATAAGTGGCCTTTTAATTTTTATTATTTTCCATTGATTTTTTGTATTGCTCATGTTTCTCCCTTGCACATTATTACATTTAACTAGCTGAATTACCCCTATCATCTCTCCCATGTTCGGTCATTGGCAATAAAAGATCGTGATGTTATGAAAAACTAATAGAATATTAGATAAATTAGAATCATGTTTAAAAAGAAATATCATTTCTTATTGGTTTTGTATATATCATTTTCCATATCTGATTCTATATTGTATACCCTTTGTACTCACTGTATATATGAATACACACAGCCACAATGATGTGTGAGTTTTACATTCTATCATGGTATCAGTCAGGTCTCTCTAAATATTCCCTGGTTTTTGCAAAAATTTCGAGTCTTCTCCCCTCCTTTTCCGATCAGTCACATTTCACTAAATACTCCTAGATTTTATAATAAAAAATAGGCATTGTTCATAGACAATGTTCATCGCACTGTTCATCGACACTGTAGCGGCGAGGTTCAAAAAAAATATCTTGTATTATGGCTATTTTTTATCAACCACGGTGTCAATGGTGATACTCCTCAGATCATGTTGCTTCTTCTTGTCCCAAATTACACGATGAATGGTACCAATTGCAGTGTCAGTGGTGTAAGAAATTTGATCTTTGCCCCCACATGTCCTCATTTGGTTTCTCGGGTTTCTTCTCTTGCCGCTTCACCGCATATTTGCTGGATAGATGATTCTGGCGCGACCAACCATATGACTTCTTCTCAGTCCGCTCTTGAACGCATGACTCCTTATTCTGGTAACCGTAGTGTTTTTGTTGGTAATGGTTCTACTCTTAACATTACCCATGTTGATCATTCTCGGGTCTCTGATTCTATCCTTGTCTGACATTTTGGTGGTTCCTCATATTACTAAAAATTTGTTATCTATCAGCAAGTTGACTCGGGATATGAATGTTGTTATTTGTTTTGATGATTCTTCTTTCACCATTTCAAACAAATTTACTAGAGATGTCAATATCATCTCTAGTAAATTTGTTGGAAATGGTGAAAAACGAGCTTAGAGCTTTTGTGTCCTGTGTTCGTGCTTACAAAGAGCATCACAGTCTTTCATTTTAAGGTTATTTTGATTTACATTGTCCTTTTCATTTTGTTTTTCTGTGTTTTTGTGTAATGATTTTAAGTGATCACATTTTGGTCCATTTTTACTACTCTCTTCCTCAGAGATTTGCACTGTAATCATTATCACATTGTTCAAAAAATATGTTTGATCATTAATATTTTTGCCTATATATAATAACGGCAAATAAAAAGTTGATATTTAGAAACTAATTGTTACGACAAATTGAACAATATCATATCCGATAATATTAATTCTCATAAATCTAATCAAATATGCGGTCAAATTTCAATATAATAGTATAAAAAAGTAGAAGAGCAAATAAAGTTGGTACAGAGGAAATACCTTGGTTAGCTTTCTCATTGAGGTTATGTCTTATACTTTTACATATACTGCTGTCAGGCAAAGGATATGAAAATCATTATCTGCCTCTGCCCAGTACTTTTAACAAAGAGAATTATATAAGGTATGTAGTTATTCTGTCCATACCATATTTGCTTAAAATTTGTAGGAATTAGATTGATTTGTATTGTGGAGGATTACATTTGATGAAGTATACTCCCTCAGGTTTTCTTTAATTGGCCTCCTATAAGATGGCACAAGTTGTTTTGAAAAGTATAATTAGTGATGAAAAATGTATTGGAATGATACAAAGTGAATTGAGTGGTAGAAAATAATCTACTATTTATCATATAAGGAAAGTGTAAATTAAAAAAATCATCCATAAATGGTAAGTGTGCCAATATTAGAAGATCTGAGGGAGTACTTGATAAATGTTGCTTGAGTTCGTTGAAGTAGTTGATACGTTTACTATATTAACTAAGGATTGTTTCACGTTCACATCGCTCCTACTGCTCTCTAAAAGTTTTCTCCTACTTCTCTCCTCTCTGACAATTGATAACGGATACAATTACTCTTTCTTCTTCTCCGTCTACCACCAACTTCAACTCCACACGTTGCAGTGATCAATTGCGCCAATTTGGTATTTTCCGGCGAAACCAATCGTTCGGAAATCTAATAAAGAAGATTTCCAGAGATGTTGGATGAAAGCAGTATGGTTCTTCAATGGAACACATATGAGGATCCTTAAATGAACACCTGAATTCAAATCAAACACTGAATCTTCAGTGGTTCCGACATTGGTAACAATCTGAAATGTCACACTGTACTACTACAACATTCCATGTATCCAGGCAATCGGAAACCACATCGGAGCATACATCAAGATGGACCTGGCTACTGAAAGACTCAACAAACCCTCTGCCCTCAAGATATATGTCGAGGTAGATCTATAAAGCCAACTTCCAAACTTTATAAGGTTAGAATCTACCATTGACAATGAGAAATTTTCTATTGAATACGATAGTTTACCTGTCTACTGTTCTTATTGTAAGAAACTAAGACATGAGATTTCCAAATACAGAATCCTACACCCCGAGCTAGCGCCAAAATCTTTTCCTGAACCAAAAGCTCAACAAAAAGAAAACCAGAACCTGACTATTTGGAAACCTATCAATCATGTGGGCAATACATCTGGGATAAGCACATCACAAAAACAAAAAAATGTTGAGGCAGAACCAGAAAACCTGGGAAACCCAAGTTCACAGCCCATACATCTACAAACCATTAGGGAGGAATTACCTAAGCATAACCTCAATGATGACAGTGTAGCAAACAAACAACTTGACCTCAGGAATGAGACTCCTCAAACTCACTAAGCCTCAACAGAAAAACACAGTTTCATCAACTAAGGGCACACCGAATCTGAGCACACCACAAAGAAAGTCTCATGAAATAAAAACAGAATCACCAGCAACAGGCAAACAACAGCTCCAGGAACTCACTGTGAATGTGATTGCAAACGCCAAGTTGAGGAAAAACAAGGTAACTCTCACACCCAAAATAAGGATGAAGATACTAACAACATAGATGACTCTTCAAACAGATTAAGCCCACGAAGATCAAATAGATTTTCAGTGCTTGAAGAGGATGAATCAGAAGATGATAGTATCCAATAAAGTTTTGAAGTGCTTCAACTGGATAAGGTATGTCTTAAACCATTAACACTAACCCTAAAACCCATTAAGACAAGAAAAATAACTTTGTTCAATAAACTAAACCAAATGAACCTTAGATCAACATTAAAAAAATAGGATAAATAGTTTTTAATGATAGACAAAAACATTAGTTTTAAAGCACTGGTTTGGAATCTTAGGGGCCTAGAAACTTCAATGTATAGACTCAAGAGACTAATTAGGATCCAAAACATACAGTTGTTGTGTATTTTTGAGCCAAAACATAAATATGATCTTGCTAAGAGTTGTAGAATAAAGTTTTATTTTGATCACTGCTATAGTTCCAATGAAAACAATACATCGATTTTCTAGAAACAAAATTTAAAGGTAAATATTTTGGCTGAAACTTCTCAATTTACTTCTACAAGTCTTAGGATCTCAGGTTTTAAAGAGGATATGAATGCTATGTTCATTCATGATTCTACTAAAATTAAAGAGAGGAAAATACTATGGAATGAACTTAAATTGATAAATGGAACATATAAAATCTACATAGGAGATTTTAATGCAATGACTGTTGTACATGAATACAAAAGACCTAAAAATCCTAGCATGCGCAGTATAAATGATTTTAATGAGTTCATTGATCAAAACCAGTTAGTACATTTGACCACAGTGGGAAACACTTTCACATGGTCAAATGGAAGGAAACCCCCTACTTTAGAAAGACTTGACAGAGTCCTTAGCAAAGAGGAATGGTTATAAGCATTTCCCAACAACTCAATCCACACACTCAATAAGCACACCTCAGATCACACTCCTCTTCTATTGACCATAGGCAACAACATTCCATCATCCCCTAGACCATTTAGGTTCCTTGATGTTTGGCTAACTAGACATGATTTAAAGGACACTATTAAGAAGAACTGGGGAATACCACTTAATGAAACTGGAATGCTGAATTTTTTTCTGAAACTTAAAAGGTTAAAAACAGTTTTGAAAATTTGGAATAAAGAACAATTTGGAGATATTAATCAAAATTAAAAAAAGGCTGAGGGGGAAGCAGGAAATTTCCTATGAAAATAGCAACAAAACTGAAGATTTAATCCTCCTTACCGTTATTGAGAGCTCTAAATGAGGAAAAGATGTTTTGGCAGCGAAAAGCTAAAATTAAATGGCTAACACAAGGGGATGAAAATACTAAACATTTTCATGCCTCGGTGAAACAAAGAAGATTAAAACTATGCATAACAAAGATAAAATCTGAAAATGGAATTTGGCTAGATAACCATTTCCAAAGAGAAAAAGAAGTTGTCTCCTTTTATCACAAACTTCTAGCAGATGACTCTGAGGATAACTCAGATCTTTTCCAACCTCATTTCATAAATCAAATCCCAACTATACTCAGCCCACAAGATAATGATCACCTAACTCAACAGCCCACCCTGCAGGAGCTTAGAAAAACAGTTTTCTCTTTAAATCAGAACAATACACCTGGGCCAAATAGATTCACTCTTAGTTTCTTCAAACAAAATTTGGATACTATTGTTGAAAACCTACTAGATGCCACACTAGAAATCATGAAAGGCACACAGATCCCACAAGGAATATCAAATTCCTGGATATGCTTGATCCCAAAAAAGGATGACCTTAGGCCAATCAGTCTTTCTAATTTCATTACTAAGGTTTTCACAAAATTGATAGTTGACAGGATTAGTTTTTTATTGCCAAAACTAATTTCTAAAAACCAGTCAGCCTTTATGAAAGGTAGAGACATCTCCGACAATGTTTTATATCTAAGAGAGATGACTGCTTTTCTAAATAACAAAGGAAATCATCCTAACTGCATGCTTAAACTAGGCTTAGCAAAAGCTTTTGATAGAGTAAAATGGTAATTTTTTTGCATGCTATTCTCTTAAAATTTGGTTTCATTGCACAGTTTGTTGATATCATCATAGGTAACCTCTCAGCTGCATGTTTCTCTATCATCATCAATGGTAAGCCTGCTGGTTTTTTCAAATCTTCCAGGGGGATAAAACAGGGAGATCCTCTGTCCCTATCTCATTTAATTTGTTCTCTGAAGCTTTCTCCAGAAGTATTGCTTTCTATTTTCTAAATTATAAAATGGATACTTTTGTCTTACCTCATAATGCAGTACCAATCTCCCATCTAACCTATGCAGATGACACAATGATTTTTCTACAAGCCACACCTCTCACTTTAACTAGATTAAAGGCTTTTTTAGAAGTATTTGAAACAACTAGTGGTCAAATGATAAACTACTCTAAGAGCAGTTTCTACATAAGTAAAAATGCTTCTAAAAACATATCTATTTAGTTAAAGAAAAATTAGGTATGACATAAGGAACTTTCCCTTTCACCTATTTGGGATACCCTATATTCACATGAAGACCTAGATCTGTTTATTTCCAGCCAATTCTAGTGAAATATGATAAAATGTTAAATAATTGGAAAAATAAATGGTTGAGTATGATTGGGAAATTAGTTCTAATTCAAACTATTATGTTTTCTATACCACAACATATTTGGGCTGTTATGGTACCACCTAATACTGTCATCAATGATTTAAAAAAGAAAATTTCAACCTTATTCTGGGGTGAAAATAATTTTGGCAGTAAAAAGGTGTGAAAAAGCATTAAAAATATGTTCTTTCCAACAGCAGAAAATGGCTTGGACTGAGAAATTTCAGAGACATAATTGATGCTTTTTCAATGAAACTGTAGTGAAAATTCCAAATAGGTGAAACACTATTGGCACAATTCCTATGTTCTATACCTAACACACATAGGAAATCACAAACTTGGAATAGAATTGTAAAGTGTAATCTGTTAGCTGAAGCAAACTCTAGGGTAATACATGGAGATGGTACTAATTTCTATATTTCTAATTGGACAGGTTATGGTTGTCTCCAAGATTACTGTAATCCTATCTCTATTCTACCTAGCCAATCATCAATTTTTGATTTCATAAACAAAAAACATAAAATCTTACCACTTTTGCAAAATCTGCCATCTAATATTTCCATTTTTTTTGCAGGCAGCAGAGCTGACACCATCAAGACCTGACAGGCTGATTTGGAAGCCTTCCAATAGTGGAGTTTTCACCTACAAATCTTCATTTCATACTATATCTCAAAGGAGAAGACCATTGAGGATCCTTAAATTTTTTTGGGATAACAACATTCCTAGGAAAGTCTCGATTTTCTTATGGAAACTAGCAAATGCTATATTACCTTTTGATGACATCCTTAGTTTTTCTAAAATTAGTCTTGCATTAAAAATGTCCATTGTGCAATAATCTAGATTCTATGAGCCATTTTTTAAAACTCTCGTGAGATGCCAACACAAATTTGGTCCTTTTATGACAAGCTACCAGCCATAAGACCTCCGCCTAAACCTACAATTAGGGCTGTAGAAAGTCAATGTTGATACCTCTTGGAACTCAAAAGATAATAAGTGTGGGATAGGTATAATAATAAGAGATCACAGAGGATATGTAATAAGATTTTCCCTTAAATGTCTATCAGCAACCTCTGCTTTACAGTATGAAATTCTTGCTTTATCACAGGGTTTCATTTTTGTACCCTCTCTATGTTTGACAGTGTTTACTTTAGAAACAGATTGTTTGATGGCTATAGAGACTATTAAAGACCCTCTCAAGGCTCCCTGGAACATTTATCATATGGTCTATGATATTCAACAAATTCTAAAGCATATCACAATCACACACACCTTCAAAGTTTTGATTGAACTGGATAGGTTAAACTTACCTGAAATCCGAATTGAAAAGAGGAATGGATTTTGCTGATATGATTTTATTATGCAGGGAAAGAGGATTGTTGAACTCATTGGAGAAAATGGTCCATGGTGCCGAACAATTCGGGAGTACATTTGGAGCAGAAAGGAATTTGGAGCAGAATAGAATCGGAAAAAGAATTTGGAACAGAAAGGAGATTGTTTGGAGCAACCAAAGGAAACAAGAATGAAATATTGCTAATTCCTATATATTTTGTATAAATAAAATTATCTTTTTTTTGTATATTCTATCTTCTCACAGAAGTTCATTATTTATGAAAAATTGGAAGTCTGGTCGAATGTTTAAACATCGACACAAGGGATAGAGGTGTTACATTCAGGAACACTACCAACTTTTTTCCAAATTACATTTCGGCTTGCAATAGGAAACCATTTTGCCTTTTCAAGGCTTTTTGTACAAAAGTTACACACTGTGACTCTTTTGGAGTAACAAAAGTTACTAAAGGGTTTGGAACAGAAAGGAGATTGTTTGGAGCAACCGAAGGAAACAAGAATCGAATGTTGCTAATTCCTGTATATTTTGTATAAATCAAATTATATTTTTTTTGTATATTCTGTCTTCTCACAGAAAGTTCATTATTTAGGAAAATGTTTGGAGTAGAAAGTTACTAAAGGGTTTGGAACAGAAAGGAGATTGTTTGGAGCAACTGAAGGAAACAAGAATGGAATGTTGCTAATTCTTGTATATTTAATATAAATCAAATTATTATTATTTAATATAAATCAAATTATTATTATTTGTATATTCTGTCTTCTCATAGAAAGTTCATTATTTAGGAAGTAATTTTTAGTAACGAAAGTTACTAGAGGGTTTGGAACAGAAAGGCGATTATTTGGAGCAACCGAAGAAAACAAGAATGGAATGTTGCTAATTCTTGTATATTTTGTATAAATAAAATTATCTTTTTTTGTATATTCTGTCTTCTCACAGAAGATCATTATTTAGGAAAAATTGGAAGTTTGACCGAATGTTTAAATATCAACACAGGGGATGGAGGTGTTACATTCGGGAACACTACCAACTTTTCCCCAAATTATATTTCGGCTTGCAATAGGCAACCATTTTGAATTTTCAAGGCTTTTTGTACAAAAGTTACACACTGTGACTCTTTTGGAGTAACAAAAGTTACTAAAGGGTTGGGAACAGAAAGGAGATTGTTTGGAGCAACTGAATGAAACAAGAATGGAATGTTGCTAATTCCTGTATATTTTGTATAAATCAAATTATCTTTTTTTGTATATTCTGTCTTCTCACAGAAAGTTCATTATTTAGGAAAAAATGTTTGGAGCAGAAAGTTACTAAAGGGTTTGGAACAGAAAGGAGATTGTTTGGAGCAACCGAAGGAAACAAGAATGGAATGTTACTAATTCCTGTATATTTTGTATAAATCAAATTATCTTTTTTTTTTTGTATATTCTGCCTTCTCACAGAAAGTTCATTATTTAGGAAAAATTGTTTAGTAACATAATTTACCAAATGGTTTGGAACAGAAAGGAGATTGTTTGGAACAACCGAAGGAAACAAGAATGGAATGTTGCTAATTCCTGTATATTTTGTATAAATCAAATTATCTTTTTTTGTATATTCTTTCTTCTCACAGAAGATCATTATTTAGGAAAAATTGGAAGTCTGGCCGAATGTTTAAACATCGACACAGGGGATAAAGGTGTTACATTTGGAAACACTATCAACTTTTTCCCAAATTACATTTCGGCTTGCAATAGGCAACCATTTTGCCTTTTCAAGGGTTTTTGTACAAAAGTTACACACTGTGACTCTTTTGGAGTAACGAAAGTTAGTAAAGGGTTTGGAACAGAAAGGAGATTGTTTGGAGCAACCGAATGAAACATGAATGGAATGTTGCTAATTCCTGTATATTTTGTATAAATCAAATTATTATTATTCTGTATATTTTGTCTTCTCACAGAAGATCATTATTTACGAAAAATTGGAAGTCTGGCTGAATGTTTAAACATCGACACAGTGTATGGAGATGTTACATTCGGGAACACTACCAAACTTTTCCCAAATTACATTTCAGCTTACAATAGGCAACCATTTTGCCTTTTCAAGACTTTGTGTACAAAAGTTACACACCGTGACTCTTTTGGAGTAACGAAAGTTACTAAAGAGTTTGGAGAACCTAATAAATATCCCCCCATTAACATGGGTTTTATTTTTAAATTTTTTTACACTATTAACATTTTCACCTCAGCTGCTACTTTTTCCATAATTCCCTCAGGAATATATCTATTTTAGAGGAGTCAATTAATCCCAATAACCATTGGAACCTATTAAATACAAACTAATGGGATGTGACATTGTCATTGTTTTCTAGTTTGAGATTATGATCAAATGAGTTTTATAGCATTGTATTACAAGGAGAAATGGGATTGGGATCCCAATCTTCCTATATACCCATTTAAATTGGGTAATTATGGGTACCCAGTTAATACCCGATTAATTCCTGTCTTTTGATTAATATATTATTTAGTGTAATTAGACTCCACAATAGTGTGAATATTTTTTTATTCTTTTCTGACTATTTTTATAGTTACATTTTCCAAACTTCATCAAATTTCTACTACGACTGTAAACGAGTTTGTTCCAGTTCAAATTGTTTAAAATATTTCGAACTCGGTTCGATTTGATTGAACCTATAAAATCATGATTCACCTTGATCTCGAGTGAAATTAATTTAGTTTGAACTCAAAAAACGAGCAATAATAAATATATTATATTTAATAAAAATAAATAAATAAATATATATAATATATTGGTTCTGTAAACTCGACGAGATTAACGAACAATATTAGTTTGGTTTGAGCTCGAACTCGAATGTTGTACGAGCTCGTACAGTATTCAACCTCGAGCTTGAATATTGTACGGTCTCGAGCTCGAATACTGTACGATCTTGAATATTGTACATGCTCGAGGTTGAATACTGTACGAGCTCGATCTAGAATACTGTACAAGCTCGATCAAATTGGAATTCAAGTCGAGATGTGACCGAGCTGTTCGCAAACAATTTGCTTCAAAATCGAACTCGAGTCAAACTAATTTCATTCGAACTCGACCTTGAGCCAATATACTACATGTTCGCACGAGTTTGAATCGAGTTAGAATTCGAGATATTTTAAATGAGTTGAATTCGAATTAGTGGTTATTCGAGTTCAACTCGACACATTTATGGCCCTAAGTGTTGTAGAATTAAGCATGTGAATGAGTGACGGTCTGTCTAATAACACCAAACTATTAGGCTACTGATTTATACATGCGTTAAAAACGTATAATTTGTAAATTATAGTGACTTTTTATGTTAAATATTACATATGCATTTAATTAGGTAATTTTGGGTATTTATTGGGTATTTGTTGGATTTCCATTAAGTTAACATAAGTTGGGACCTACTGTGATCAAAATTTTCCATTAACATAATCATTCCCATCCTGCCCAATCCCAAAAGTTAATGAATATTTAATACCTGATCCCATTAACCACCCATTTATTAATTTTTCATCTCATTTCTTCCCAATCCTGTCTAATTGACACCTCTAGGTGGTGGAAAGTGGAGCTGCAGAGGGGCGATTTTGACATTTTGCATAGCTTAAAATTTTTGTTCCACTTTCTCTTTCTGCAGCTCTAAAAGGGACAGAGGGAGTACAAAAATACATGGGGAGTATTATTAGGTTCTGTTCTCCATAGCATAACTGAACGTAAATTTAATTCGATGAAATTTAACTTAATTTAGTCATTCATTACGTTAGATTTATTTTTATTTCAATCCCGCTCAAATCCAAATCCAAATCAAAATAGTTCAAATACGCTCGGGATAAGATGGCCTTATCATGTCTGTGTCTCTATTTTTTAGTCTGGAGTCTGGCACCGTACAATATGTAAGGACCTGTAGTGAAAAAGCGTTTTCTTTTGTCTATATTTTGAGATAAACATGAACATTTTATTTATTTATTTATTTATTTTGATGCATCTAAAGTAAGATGAGTCCGTCTCTTGAAAGACGGTCTTTCCATAAGTTATGGAAAGACCAAGGTTTAAACTGTATATTTGAAGAAATCAAAATAAAATTTTCGGGTTGTATTAATCGGGCCATAAACCTATCCCTCTTAAATGTTGCATAATAAAGTTTTAATATTGCAACTAAAACCTTTTACCTTTCTATAATTCCAATTCAGCCCCATCTTTCCATATGCCTATGGAAAGACGGTCTTTCTCAATACTTTGCCTAGTAAGATTATGATGTTTTCGGGTTTAAAATTTCTTCCTTCATAAGTTCCTCTCATTTTACCCTCCGCTTTTCCACTGGTCTTAACCTCCTAACACTTTATTGAACTGATTTAATCCGTTAAATAAAGATTAAAATATTCTTGTATGTTTAACACATTGGATGGAAGTTAATTAATTCAAGTGAGAGAACTTTTTACTACACAAATATATGTGTGATGGAGTTTCACTTAAATTTTATGGTGAAATGAAAGATTTGTATAAATCTCAAGATAATTTAATAACAACATGAATCTTGTATCCCATTAAAAATACATAAATAATGTCAGTTTACATTAATTTAATTACCGGTAACCTTTTTTCCAACACTATCAACTGGTCCGCTCCTTACAAAAATCTGTATGCTGTTACGCATCCACGTGGGATGGAAAATATGAGCCCGTTGTCTCTTTGATAGAGACGTGGATTTTTTTCCTATATTTTGATGATGATGTTAGAAAGAGATAGATTTACCTCAATATTGGATATTCTTTCAAAACTTCAATAATTACCATTAATTAAGATTGGGAAGAAAGATTAACCGACCAATTACTGCTTGAGTCAAGTCAAGAGCTTTGATATGATCGAGTGACCTCATGACTGACCTCAAAATTAACCCCTCTTATTTTCAAAGAGATGCTCAAAATGTACCCACTTTTAAGTAAAATTTACAATTTGGTACTTAATTTTTAAAATTAGTCTGAAGAGGTATCCAGTTTTTCATTAATGTCCCCGAAAAAAAATACTTTTTTGTTAAAAGTAGGTACCATTATGACACAATTTTGATATAAATTAGTACCCATTTTTTGTTGAAAGGTACCCTTTTAATACATTTTAAAAAATACATATAAAGAACAAATTCAAAATTTGAATACCAAACTGTAACTTTGGACTAAAAATTGGTTTCATTTAGAACAATCTCTCTATTTTCAAATTTTTGTTTGAATTTAAGATCACGTTTCCCGCATCCCATGGAAACTTGGAAAGGCCAAGCACACGTGCCTTCAATGGTGTTAATTGAATTCATAAATGGAAAAAAGAAAAGAAGGAAGCCATTTGTTCATTCCCCCCTTGTTTTTTGGTTTTTTAAAATTTATAAAGTATACTCCCTTGTTTATTTTAGTGATTGATACATCACTTTTTGATACGGAGTACAAGAATTAATAGAATATAAAATAATAAAAGAAAATTAAATACTAGGAGGAACTAGATGTAAAATGCGTGATTTAAATTCCTTTGCTCAATGAAATAAGAAAAGAAGATATAATTAGGAATGCTTAACGAGTGGATCATAGCTCGACTCGTTTAGGCCATGTTTATCGGTGACTTTTCCCATGAGGTCACCAAATTTGACAATTAAAAGAAATGGGGAAATCAAAAGTGATGGCCCAACCGAATTAAAGCAGGGGCCATTTTTTATCTTTGCGTGATGGCCCAACCGAATTAAAATTGC
>JAULKM010127800.1:0-19906 GCA_032355605.1 Rubia tinctorum | reverse complement strand
CATGTTGCTTTTGATACTAACTCTTCCAATGAGATTGTAATTTTAAATTTTCATATAGGCTGGGGACCTAATATTAATCCCCCACCCAATGGTGGTTTCATTTAAAAAAAAACAAGCATGTTCCGCCGAGATCTAGAAACCAATTTGAAGTCTAATTCGAATTCTCTAGGCTGAAGAAGGAAATGAAATAAAACAAAACCTATTCTAGCTCTAATTAAGTAATTCCTAAAATTAAGGAACTTTAGTTGCAAGGAGATAAAAAAAATGGTGATCAATATGAAAAGTGAATATTTTTAATTTTCAAATAAGAATATTATTAATAATTAATTTTCAACACGATAACTTCAGCAATTCTGCTTTTTTATCTGTCTTTTATCTCTTGCAAATGTCTTATAAAATAAGAAAAAATTTCATTGGATCGGAGCACATCGGCTCATCGAAAACCTTAGCCTGGAAAATCCAATACTTGTAGGAAAAAATATTGGTTAAGGGAAAAAAGTACTGTGTAACTTCCTCTCAAATTCTTCGCAATCCATGTTTTCCCAGAGAGCTGCACAAAAAACACAAGTACAAATTATATCTCAATAAAATTATAATAGTCTAACAAAATATGGAAAAATAGCATATATTAACATGTCAATCTTTTGTGACCACACGACGCTGCAAAAGTGTCAGTTGTGACATCAGTAGGTCTGACATTGCACCATGAATAATTAAGCCATACGTCCCAGCTTCAATATCGCATACTCCCTCCGTCCCATCTCAAACTGCACACTTTCCATTTTGGGTTGTCCAAACTGAAACTGCAATTTCTGATTTTTGCCAAAACAATGGCATGGTTGACTAGCTCTGAAATCCCTATATTGCCCCCATAATTTTTTAAATTTACACATTGGTATTAGGCTAATCTGCTAGGGTTTAGTTGGAGATTTGATGTGGTTGTTGGGAGGCGAGCCGCGTGGGCTGTTTTGGCTTACGAAACACGCCTGTTTTGTCCCCCCTCATTTTAAAAAGCTCCTTATCCCGATGGAATCCAATGCTCATTCACTTCCTTCAACTCTCCCTTCAACTCTCCCTTTTTGTTTCATTTACTCTTCCTCTCTCCCTTTTCTGTGAAGCATATTTTTAATCTCTGCCTCTTCTCTGATCTAAACCGTAGTTCCATTATCGTCACAACTCTTAAACATCCCTATTTGTCTCCATTTTCATCACGGTTAGCTTCAGGTTCCCGGAATCATTGAGTAGTCGGCTGGGTTTAGGTTTTCGATGAGATTGAAACCGTGTTTAATTAAACTAGGGTTTGAAAAATCATTCTCAACACCCAATCCGTAAGTTTTGGCTTCTCTATGAGGAAGCATGGGTTTGAATTTGTTGTTTGTACCGGTTTTGTTCGAAAAAATTAGGGTTTTCAACTTCTTTGTCGACTACCTGTTTGTTTTTTCATAGATCTGAAAAAGAAAATGATTTTGAACAAAGGTCTTCCTTATTTTTGTTGAGTGATGTGTATGTATTGGGTTTTTAAACCATGTCTTCGATGATTATTACTGCTCTTTTGTGATGTTCTTCGTTGTTTACTCCCTGTCTAACTTGTCCCCGTTAAGGTTATAAGGTTAGTGTTTTGTAAATATTTCTTTACTGTGACTTATTTTTTGTAGAAGTTAATTTTGTTTATACTTTCGTTACAATTTTGTTATGAGATAGTGACTACATATGTTTGTAATGATTCATTTTTCCTCTGCTGCAAGAGATCTGGAAAACAAAATATTTTTTGAAAAAAGGTAGCTCTTTTTTGTTGCACGATGTGTATGTAATGGGTTCCGAAAGCATGTCTTCGATGACTTATACTGCTCCGTTATGATGTCCTAGTTGGTTATTTAAATTTCTTTACATTTATTTGGTGAGATATGTGACTGCATGTGTTTTTAAAGCATGTGTTTTCCTCTGTTGTTATAGATCTGGAAAACAAATTGTTTTTAAACTAAGGCCTCCTTTTTGTGTTGCACGATGTGTGTGTATTTGGTTTTTCAAGCATGACTTTCATAAATTTTGTTGCTCTTTTGTTATGTTATTCATGGTTTATGCCTGACCTCTCCGTGGATAGAGTAATTATTAAGCGAGCCCTTCAGGAGATTCAAGCAACTGGGGTGTGCTTGCATTAACCTATCATCTCAACTAAGGGACTTATACCCAGGAATTACTGTCTACAATCAGATTCATTGTAAATTGTTTCTATTTTTTATGTTCACGTATGGTTTGCTCAAGTATGCTTGTATGTTTACCATATGCTACACATTTTTCTATTTGTAATGAATGAGTTTGGGAGGAACTTGACTTCCCTGCATGTTTCCTTTGCTTGCTATATGTTTATAATTTATTGCATCCTGGTCATTTCTGTTTCTCATTGATACTGTTCTGATTTCAAATAATTTGAAGCATGTTAGCAGTTGTTCTTTGTTTGCTTTCTGTGTTCCCTTTTCTGGTCCTGATATTTGGTACTTTTTGTTCTTCTATTCTTGTCACTGAAATCACATCCTCCACTCTTTAATATGAGTAATCCTAGTGAGGAGCCCAATCACTTGTCCCACTTATGTGTCAGAGCTTGAAGTTCTCAGGTGTTGATGGACAGTGAAGAGGGTGAGGATTCACAATCATTATGGGGCTCTATGTCTGATTCAGAGATTTCAATAGCCACTCACTTCAGTCCAATTGATTTTGCTTACTGGACTCCATGGTCGTTGGAGACCCCCTGTTGATTATTCTGAGGTCGACTATCCTCTAGACTCCTTTCAGACCCCGGTTCAGGTTTTCGTACTTGATAAGGAGACTCGGGAAAATACAGATTGGTTTCCTAAACTTGAAGGTGTTACCGATTATCACAGCATAAAGTTCGGCAAACCTGGTTTCTATGAATATGGTTCATGCTATTATCCTAAGAACTGGCCTAAAAGGAAAAAGACACAAGAAAAGAAGAAGTGATCCATGCATAACTTGCCCCACGATGTTCATGTGGATATGGGTTTTTTGGATAAACTGATGGAACATGACATAAACGTACCATCTGAGGCAATGAATCGAAAGCCACCCAAGACCAGCTTCAGGGAACTTTTTAAGGTTGCATTATCCCTTTCTTCAGTTGATTTAAATTTTAATGTAATGCTCCCATTACGTACAATGGTTCTGAAATGTAATTATTTGTGCAGGAACAAGAGGAAGGAACTAGTACAACCAGTGATTAACATCTTGCCGGCTATTACTCAATTACCATTGGTTCAAGTACTCTGGATTGTTTGTTTGTGAACTTTTCTTAAACAACATCAATTTGTTTACTGAATAGTTGAACAAATGGTCATTTATTTGAACTTAAAGTATATCCATGGATCGAGTAATTATTATGAGAACCCTTCAGGAGATTCAAGCAACTGGGGTATGCTTGCACCAACCTATCCTCTCAACTAAGGGACTTGTACCCAGGAATTACTCTGTCCAGATACGGATCACTGAATCCTGCACCTGGGCAACCTTTGCTGAACCGCTTTAAATTATTTGACGCATGTTGTTATTTGGAATTTTATGTTTGAATTGCTATACAGTCATGTGGGACTATCTGGACTAATATTTTTCAACCGTTACACTGTCGTGTGGGACTGTCTGGACTAATATTTTTCATGTCTCCTCTACTATTTGTCTTCTATGAATGGACTAATATTTTTCATGTCTTCTTAACTTCTCTATGCATTTATTCTCTGTTGTCTGTGATTGATTCTGATCTGTTTGGGGACGGTGTAGAGTTGAGCATTGGATATGAATCCCATGTTGGGGGATATGTAATTGTGACCTACACGTTGCAGCCATGTTGTTGAGTCCATAGACTTGACTGATCTTGGTGGGGCAGTGTGTTTGGGTTACAATTTAATTAGTAGAGTGACAGTACTAACTGGACATGGACTTAATCAATGATGAAGCTGTGATTTAGGATTCCTATGTTATGCAGCCATGCCTATCAGTTAAACTAATTTGTTCTTGGCGGTGCATTCATATGATATTAAAACAGCCTGAGATATACTGTAAGACTGACCCTGAGTTTCGGCAACATGCAATTAATGATGACTAATGGATTAAAACCACTGAACGCAACCAGGCAATGTTAAATCAAAGCCTTAGGATGATGTAATTATTTGGGTGTGTAATGTGAGGGATAATGTAGTGTGCCTAATCACTATTTGCTTCTTTCATCCTGCGTGTGCTGGACCATCTTTTAAATATGCAACATGGAAACTTGTTATTTCTAGACTTGGGGTTTTTTTTCTAACAGTGGCACTTGCAGCATCATAAATTTTTTATAAACTAGTTTACATTGATTTTTTTTTAAAAAAATAGCATTGCATTGTTTCGTACATGTACTCCTAAAGTAGAACTTTGAACATTGCATTGCATAATTTGAACATAATTGTATTACATTTCAAAATGGGACTAGCAGTCCAAATTTTTTACAAGGTTGCCCTATAAACATGACTATTCAAACCAAAATGCATGTTTACCCTATAAAAATATTCTAGAAGCACAACCCTACAAAATAAAATGAAATGATGTATTTCTACATCATTTCCATACATAGAAGCAGGTCTTCAACCTTCCTCGTTCTTCCAATTCCTTGTAAATGCTCCAAGCATCCCCTCACCAACTGTGAGTCCACAATTAGGTTATGTGGCAGAAGCCCCAACCTCATAAGTCTATCATTTCCTATGTGCAGTAGTTTAAAATTGTTTCCCCTCATATCTTTCATGATTTCAACCATCACATTTATCAAAGATAGAAATATTTTGTCAATTGTTTTGGGGTCTTCCCTATCAAATGCATTGTTTACGGATTGCAAAAGACCTTCTAGAGTTGTACTTGGGTTTTGGTGCTGTAAACTCTGAATTGATGTGAAAAACCCTAAGTCTAGAATGTTCAAGTCAGGGGATTTAGTTGGTTGGCACACCATTTTAATGTTAAAACAGTCTGAATAGGCTGCTGCTAGGAACTCTCGTCCATTAGCCAAAATGTACGTGGATGCATTGTCTTGCTGAATGAAAATGTTTTTGTTTGCCCACACTGGCCACTTGGCTTTTATAGCAGAAATGACCTCATAAATTAGCTTTTTCCTAACGCAATCCCTATTGATGGACTTAATGGGATGCAGTTCCATTGTACCCTAGGCCTATTTATGCTATTATACTTTGTTGAAATACGCTCAACATAAGGAAAGACACCAATTTTTCTAGCAAATAATACAGTCCCATCTAAATTGATGAAAGGTCCACCAACAGCACATAAGAATATTAGTTTTGGAATGTATCGTTTGTTTTGGGTGACTCTATATTGGTCAAGTTCGTTCGGGGCTAGGATGTACCTGGTGGTAGTCTCTGTTAAGTAGAATCACTTCTCATCAATGTGAATGATGTTGTGCATATCCTTGAACTTCATGTTGCATTCTAGTTTGCTGAGGCACCACTCTAATCTGTCCTCTTTGTGTTCTTCGGTTAAGCAGGAGTGCATGACATTTGTATGGCTTCTTAATTCCTTACTTGCCACAGCTCTATGAACTGAACTTTTAGATATTTGCAGCTTTGCTGCAGTGCTTCTGTAGGTTCTTCTGAATTTCAAGGGTAAGGCCATCAAAGCCTCAAGATCTATTAGCTTTTTTTCCAGCCCTAGGTTGGCCATGTCGCTTTGACCGAGCATTAACTGCTTCACCATTATCGAGTTTCTCCTTGACCCTCTTCCATATTGTACTGATTGTGCTGATTGAGTAACCCCATGTCGCTGCTGCCTCAAGGCGTAGATGATGGCGGATGGTTCTTCTATCTGTGTGGTGCAGAAGAAATTGTGCAATTTGTTATCTTTGTTGGTCGGTTAAATTCCTGCCAACCATTACAGCTTTTCGACGAAGGCTCGATGAAGAAGATGATTAATAGGGACCAGAAAACATAGGCCCCGTTTGTGAAGAACTGGCCAAAATATCATATCTGAGAGCCTTGTTGCTTAAAATGTAAAATGTTTTTGGAGTGTATTCAATGCTGCCTTTATATAGACCGTAAAACTCATTAGGAGTTGGTCTAAAAGATTTGTATTGTTTACTTTATTCCCTCCTACAATTTCAGCTTTGGAGCCAAAACTGAAAAAGTCTAGAGGGAAAGATTGAAATTAATAGCTCTGTAACTTTTATTCATTACTATTCACCCATCACTATTCATCACTAACATCAGTGAACTTTTATGTCAGTTCTCTGTCCTTTTTCGTCAGCTTTCCGCTGACTCTTGAATTGTACAATTTTTCACCCGAAAAACTTCCTACTGCAATATAAGCTGGGACTGAGGGAGTATAAAAATGAAGTTGTCCCCATTGGTCATGTGCACTTCATGTGACTAATAAAGATCACCAACATCGGTTCACCGTGAACAATGTCGGGCACATTAAATGACGTCATATAATGTTTAATACCCAATATCAAACCCCATACGTTGCATTCGTTGTCAGCTATGTCAACTTCACACTTCACAATTGTTGCTTTAAATGAAATGACGTTGATTTAGAAAATATGTTTTGGACACGTGTGAAACCCCGTTCACCAACATCGGTAATGAATCAATGCCTCCGGCAATACAAAAAGATGCATTGTTTACATGTGTCACGCTATCCAACATACAACACCAGGCCTCCTGAATATGCAACATTGGTAACAATAAATGCGACATCGCTGATCTTTATTTGTGACGTTGACCTTATCGAGATTGCATGTATATTACCACGATAGTCATCCATTTCGATGGTCAACGTTGGTCTCCCCTTGATTTCGTTTTTGGTTACGGACCCGCACCCTCTGGGGTTGTTCTAATAAAAGGAGTTAACTCGCAAGATGCTTAATAGATCAAATATAAAATTTATATTTTCTTACGTACTCACTCCTAACTACAATGTCGTAGCTAGTTGTAAGTTTAGGCATCGTACCCAGAAACACTAATATCTAGTAAGTTAGCAAAACACAACCCACGGTTGGGAGTCAGCCCTATCATGTGCCGGAATAACTTACACTAACAGACAAGAGGGGGTTTGTTTAAATATTAACTACAAGCATATGAGAAAAGTGAAGTAAGATATCAATTAACTAATCTCGAGGGTATTTCCGTAACATGACCAACATGTGGATATGATCCTAGATTCTATTCACATGAAAACATATAAACCTAACTTCAAGTTTATGTCACATAGTGCGGAGAAGGCCAGGAATTACCATTTTCTGTCATACAGTGGTTCTTCTCCTGTCAAATCATCTCACCTCATCCAAAAATTAGGGATGCACCTCAATCTTTCGATACAGCTAATGCCCCTGTAATCTCACTCCCGGTGCTAACAAGCCCTGGCTTAAAGCAATTAAGCCTTGTGTAGATTGCAATCGTTAAATGCAAGAGTAAGTAAACTACAACACCTGACTCTCCACTATGGACACCGATCATAGGCCTAGAGAGTAAAAGCAATAGGTGACTTATGATGACGTGAGGGTTAATGCGACCATATTCGCTACAAACTACGAACACTCAATTATCGGGGTAAGCCAAGGTTTCTCCATTAGGAATTTCTATACAACCACTCGCGGTCGACTGCTCCTAACATGCAATTCCTCACACAACTAGTAATTATATTAAAGTCCAACTAATCGTCTCAGTACTCTCAAGATCGATTTAATTTCACACATCTCACTGATACTCTCGAGGCTGTAATGACACCTCTAATGTAAAATTCCCCAATTAGAGTTCAAGCCTAGCACAATATTATGCAATGAATCAAATCATGTGTGCATATTAAAACATATCATTGCATAAATCATACAAGAACACAAGACACAAATCATACACAACATTCATAAACATAGAAGTATAGGGGAATCTAGAATCTTATAAATCTAAGTCAAATCATGAATACAAATACTGCCAAAAGAAATAAATCTACTCCACTACTAATAAATCCATGGAATTCATTGGATTAAATGCCATGGATTTAAGAACTAAATGAAGGAAGAAGAACCTTAGAGAGAGAGAATTCTCCTTGCCTCCATTCCTACAATCCATTCTCTAAAATCTACATTATGATTTCTTCCTAAACCCTAGGAGACTAAATGATTCTTTTATAGAAAAATGCATATATAACTCTATATAATTTACATAAGCGCAAATATAACTTTCTGATAATTGAAAGTACAAATATAACCCTAGATAATAAGTGAAAGTGAAAATATAACCCTTTCTGGTAACTTTTTGCCGGAATTTTATGAAAACACATTAGTTTCCTTTTTAAAAAAATCAAAATCATAGGAAATGACATTATTTGTCGGACCGCCACTGCATCACCGCCATAACAAGTAGGGTTATATCAGCACAATCCTAAAACAAATAGGGTTATATATGCACATTCCTAAAACTCATAAGGTTGTATCCGCACATTAGTAGAAAATGTAGGGTTATATCAACATATACTATAAAAACAAAGTGTCATATTAATACAAAATTAACACCAACCGCATGCAACTACCATTTCAATCTCTTCTACCGATTCTAGTGGCAAAGAAAGAGCTTTGGTGAGGTTGACGCAAAGGATGTTGAATTGGAGGTTCAGGAATCTTTCAAAAAGGGTATCTTCATCCAAAATTTCCCTTAATTCACTAGATTAATGCGATATTGAATTTGGTACTGTGCTGTTTTTCTTCTTGTGACATGAATAGAGATATGTGGTTTATATGGTATGGAATATAAGGATTTATTTTTGTATTTTATTTATTTTGTTAAGTTTAGTTCGGATTTATTATTAGATAACCTTTGGTGTTGAGTGTTGTTTTTATTTTATTGTGTTCTCCGATCTAGGGTTTTTAATGTTAATGGGTTTTGCTTTTATAATATGTGCTGATATAACCCTACATTATTTAAGAATGTGCTAATATAACTCTATCAGTTTTCATAATGTGCTGATATAACCCTCCTTGGTCCAGTGGTGAGTGAAGAAACAATTTTCCATCCAAATTCAGCTTTTTGTCCAAGGGCAGTTTTTCATTTTTGGGAGGGTTAACGCTCAAAAAACACGATCAACGCTAGATTTATCACCAAAGGGTTATATTTGCACTTTCATCAACTAGTTAGGGCTGTTTTTGTAGTTTTATATATTTGAGGGTTCTATATGGTTATGTTTATATCTATCCCATTCTCTTATAAGATAAGATAAATGGGCCTCAAAAGCTAAAGTTTAGGAAACCCTAGTCCCACGCTGGCACGGACCATACAATTGTGCCCAGGGTGTCATCTGGGAAAGCTAAACATCAATTCTGAGTGCATGGGCCATACCAAATTGTACGGCCCATTGTCTGGGTCTTCGTCTTCATCTTCTGGTATTATGAGCACATCAGGCGTGCTAAATTGCATATTTCCTCGTATACACTTGAATCTCCATTGATCTTCATGCATAGACCGTGCAGGTTTGTACTACCTCTCTTTGGCCTCAACTTTTCATTAGCATGGCCTGTGCCATTTTACATGGCCCGTGTTGCTTATTTGACATATCCAAAACGTTGCTCTTTTTCTCAACTTGTATGGCTACAACAGGTGAAGCGTTGATCCTATTTGGAACTTCTTTTATTCAATCTTATAGCGCTCGAGAAGAAAAATGCAGCGTTGCCACTCTTGGAATCTCATTGTTTTTAGATCATTCACGGAACAGAGTTCCAACTCCAAAATCACACATTATTCTCTTATAAGATAAGATAAATGGGCTTTAAAAGCTGAAGTTTAGAAAACCCTAGTGCGTGGTACGGGCCGTGCCAGATTGCACGGGCCATGCAATCGTGCCTAGGGCATCATCTGGCTGTGCTAAACATCAGTTCTGAGCACATGGGTAGCACCAAATTGTATGGCCCATCGTCTGGGTGTTCGTATTCTAGCATTATGAGCGCATCAGGGCTGCTATATTGCATGTTTCGTCGTATACATTTGAATCTCCATTGATCTTCATGCACGGACCGTGTAGGTTTGCACTGCCTCTCTTTGGTCTCAACCCTTCATTGGCATGGGTTGTGCCATTTTACATGGCCCATGCCGCTTCTTTGACAGTTCCAAAACATTGCTCTTTCCTCAATTTGTATGGCTGCAACAGGTGAACCGTTGATTCTATTTGGAACTTATTTTATTCAATCTTTTAGCGCTTGAGAAGACAAATCCAACGTTGCCACTCTTGGAATCTAATTGTTCTTGGATCCTTCCCAGGACAGAGTTCCAACTTATGAATCACACTTCATTCGCTTCTTTCCCTTCTTTCTTTGTGATGAGATGTCAAATTCATGTATTTTTCGAAGTATTTAACATCTATTTTGTTATCTTTTTGTTAGAAGATTTCTAGAATTAGGTAGGTTTACATTGTAATGAGTTTAGATAACCATTTTTGGTTTTTGCATCTAAATCCTTTATTTTGTAACCTATTTTGAGTCTAATGAATTTTTGGTTCTTACGAACATCTAGATTCCAGCACCATTTTTCAGCTCTATTTTTCAGCAACGTTTTTTCCTCTCTAATCCGGTGTTGGATTTCATTTCAATTTAACCAATAAATTTTCTAACAAATTCAAAAAAAATGGGGAACGGGCAACAATACACCACAGACAAGGTAAACACAAATACATATATTAATATCATTGTGGCGAGTAGATATTACACATGGGAGGACACAAAAGTATAATGATAATTACATTTATGGTACATTAGATGCACCTCTCTCTTCCTTTTCAAGAAAGCATCACCCCCAAAAATTTGACTTCTCTCATCAACCCACAATTCATCGCCATGTGACCTTCAGTCTACTAAACCTCCACCCACATCCTCCAAGCTTGGAAATTGTGATGGGAACTCTAGATATTCATCTCAGACGAGCCAATCAATCTCCTCTTCGAAGTAGTACTTCTTCCCATGTAGGATGGCGTACAACTTTTAGTTGCTAGGATCATGACAAAAATAACCTATCGTGCCTGAGCAGTTAAGATGAACATGTCATCCTCGAATCCAACTCAGCTAAGGTCCACCAGTGTGAAACACCTGGATTGCTCATTATTAACCCCGACACCATTATCAACCCACCTGCACTTGACAACCACAATTTTAACTGAACATATTCCAACTCCCAAATTTCTTCAACCACCCCGTAAAATTCCATCACTGTCACGATAGGGTTTTTGTCTTTCTTGCTAGACTGTCACATCTATTCAGATTTAATGTAAACTCCACTATTCTGTGTCGTTCTCTTGATGTCCTTTTACTCCATGGAAAACAATGAATCGATTAATATCGTACCCTAGGTATATTTAGACAGTTCAATTCGACCTTCTTGTAAATGCACGAAGTTTACTGGGCATTCCGTCCATATTGCAACGATTATAAAACAAATTCACGAATGTGGATAAATTCTCTAGTTGTATGTTGTTCGAAGGCCAGTCCGGATATAGTGCTGGAAAATACGACATGTGATCTTCAACATAGATTGCAGTCTCACTACTATTATGTAAAATGTAAAGGTGAACTATCATAAACTCAGCATCGAAGGTTGTATAAAGTGTACCTTTCAAACGTGTAACCTCATTATTCCTACCAATGTGCGTTTGTTTAGGTAATCCAACCGATTTTTTACCGAGTAAGTTTGTGGTACATTATTCAATTATCTCCTCGGTAAAGTACCTTTTTACGATGCTCGAATAAGTTTGGCTACGATTGATAACATAACTTTTGAAACACAAATGTGTCGCTCGAAAGGGTACATCCAATGCTAGTCAACTGGACCGCATAGACGAATTTCCCTAATCAAATGAATGACCATCAAGTCAAAGAATGATGGAGGGAATTACATTTCCAACTGACATAACACAAAAAAAAACCTCCCGCTCCAACACATCAAGTGTCTCACTTATTATATATGGACTTGAAGAAGAAACCTTGTCGCATAACGCTGAATTGCACATCCTCCTCCATAACATCACAGATGGAAACAAATAACAATTGTTGCAGGATAACGTGACAATCATGGGATTTTGAGGCATTCATAAGAAAATCATCATTCACAAAGCAACTAACATTAGAAAGGTAACCGGATGGTACTTTGATCCCTTGGATACACTCGAAAACCAATCTCCTCTCATCCACTGATAGATTGTATGAGGCAGGGGGGGAGGTTAGTTTGCTGCCCTTGCACCTCAGGGGCTAGGTCGGACCGAATTCCAAGCTACAAAAAATTCTTCCATGCATTGAAGCTGCCATTCGTCTTCCCTAGAGTGTTAAGTAAGGTACCAACCAAACTCTCGCACACATTCTTCTCAATATGCATTAAATCCAAATAGTATTGAAACTTCAAATGCTTCCAGTAAGGTAAATCAAAGAAAATCAACCTCTTTTTCCACGGTCTTTCAGGCACTGTACCAACATTGTTAACCTTCTTCCCAAGAAAAATATTCAATTTCTTCACCTTGTTGTGTATGACACCCCCTTTCAATGGTCTTGGCACCTTCCTTGCCTCCTTCCCACTAACAAAATGAAGTGCGTTCTCACACAACTTGTGCTTCATCGTGAGGAATCCAGGTGACCCGAGTACACTGCCTTGCGATCATTTTTCAGTTGTTGGTAATCTTTGGACTCTTCGCACACAGAACACGCCTTGTGCCTCTTCACACGTAACCCTAAATATTTCCATATTCTAGAAAATAATTGATGGTATAAAAAAGCATTTCCTTCAGATTAAACACCAATCCGCTGAAACCATCAAACACATTGATACCTTCAGACAATAGAACCGTGAAATATTCTACCACATGTGCCAAGTACTCGTTTATGTCATTTCCGGGCTGTTTTGGCTCAGAAATCAACAATGGCATCAACACATAGTTCATCTTCATACAATACGGTGGAAGGTTGTATATGGCCAACATTACTGGCCATGAAATGTGCCTAGATGACATGTTTCCGAATGGATTCATTCTACCCGTACACAAAACTATCCGCAAGTTCATCAGCTCACTTGCAAAGTCTAAGTACGGCTTATCGAATCTTTTCCGGCATCAAATGGATGACATATCTTTTCATCCTGAGGAGAACCCCTTCCCATGTACCACGTCATGTTTCTTGCATCATCGGCATTCTTGAACAACCTCTTCAACCGGGGAATGATTGGAATATATCACATGCATTTTGCAGAAACACGTTTCCTTGACATTACGACTACATCTCCATCAACAATTGAATTTCTCCTTTTTCTTATAGCTTTACACAAGGCATACTAGGCATGCCACCTCATTCTCCCATTCACCCCTGTACAAAACACAATAATTAGGATAAGCATGTATTTTTTTTATACTCCAAACCCATGGGACATAGAATTCTCTTCGCTTTGTAGAGGTTGTCCGGTATTCCGTTACCAGCGTGAAGCATCTCATTCAAGAACTTCAGCAACTTGTTCATGCAAGTATTGCTCCATGTACCATGGCCTTCATATTAAACAATTCCATCAAACATGACATCACTATATCCCTATCATTGCAATCAGGATACAACGGCCAGTCCTTCTCACCTAAGAAATTTAACAAAACCTCGGGCCTCTCCCTTAATTCATCAACAACCTCATCACAAATTTCATCTGAATTTAAGTCTCCGAAACACTCTTCCTCACTATCTACAATCACCTCCGGTGGTGCCTTCTCACCATGAAACGCCCAAAACAATTAATATTTTTCAAAATCTGTCCTACCAAAATGAAATGTCATGGTGTCTCTATCACCAAAATGGTTACGATTCTTGCAATCACGACATGAACAAAATACTCACTCCTCACGTCCAAAGGCGTGCTCTAAAAAATCCTCCATGAAAGCAACATATACTTTGCTCAACCGAATAACGTTGCAATACACATGCTTACACCTCTCTATTGCACGTTCTATCTTTAGAAATTAGCGAATGTAGAACAATTATAATTCAACACAATGATAATGACTACACAAGATTATGAACATTCAAAATCAATTAGGAAAACCTTACATACAACTCGGATCACAAGATTCAAAACTTACACAACAATTTCACATTCCCAAACAAAGACATTAAGAAATCCAGAAAAGAATCACATTTCTTTCATGAATGCAAGAATCATAAACATGATCAAACACACAAAATATATGCATACAAACCGTTTCTAACACATTAAATCATTAATAACATGCCAAATAATTTAAAATCTAACCTTTGTGGGTCTTCATTGGAGCATTTAATGTCAAAACCCTCCAAAAAACACCTTTAATGACCTTCTCTCCTCCAATCAAACTTTTTACCCTCCAATGAATAATGGTGGGTAAACTTTAAATGTTTTTCCAGCACCGGTATATAGTCTAAAAACCGGTGCTAAAATTACCCCCCCCCCCAAATACCTGGAAAAATGACTATTCAGTGAAATTCAACACCGATTTAGTCCTCTTCTCAAAACCGGCGCTGAACATATAAAAATTTACAACCTTCTCCCATATGGCCCCCATTTTCCAAGCAACGGTATTGTTAAAACCGGTGCTCAAATTATACAAAATCACCGGCTTGAAGCTTTATACAGGTTCAGTTATTTTCTCTGTTTTATTTCTTTAGCGCCAAAGACATTGTCATGCACATGAAACCAATCCCAGCACCGATCCCCTGCACGTTGTTCGTTTGCACCGATGTTGATAATCACCAACAAAATTGGTTTTCTACTTATTGATCAAAATACCAGTGCATTACATATTTTTCAGCACCGATATAAATGCCCCCAGCAAAGTACCCATGCCTAAGTACCTGTTTTCCATTATTGTGAATGTAAACCGTGCATCCTAAAATATATAGATAAATATAAAACTAAACCTAAAAACACTAAACCAAAAACAATGTACTACGTAAAACTCCTCTATCTTTGTATATATATTATACCGGAGATTACGTGTATTTATACAAGCATGCTCCGCCGAGATCTAGAAACCAATTCGAAGTCTAATTAGAATTTTCTAGCTCTAAGAAGAAAATGAAATAAAAGAAAACATATTCTAATTCTAATTAAATAATTTCTAAAATTAAGGAATTTGGTTGCAAAGAGATAATAAAATCCGAATCAATATGAAAAATGAAATATCTTTAATTTTCAAATCAAAATATTATTAATAATTCACTTTCGACCCGATAGCCTCAACAATTCTACTTTTGTCATCTCTCCTTCATCTCTTGAAAATTGTCTAATAAATAACATAAGAACATTTTCAATTGGATTGGAGCCCATGGGCTTATAAAAATTCTTAACCTGAAAAATCCAGTACTTGTGGGAAAAAACCGCGGATTAAGGAAAAAAATGTACAATGTAACTCCATCTCAAATTCTTTGCAATCCAGGAATCCCTGCAATAGTCCCACAAAATATGGAAAAATAGCACATATTTATATGTTGATCTTTTGTGACTACACGACGCTGCAAAAGTGTTAGTTGTGACATCGGTAGGTCTTACATTGCACCAGGAATTAATAAGCTAGACGTCCCAGCTTCAATATCGCATATAAAAATGAAGCTGTCCCCATTGATCGCGTGCACTTCACGTGTCCAATAAAGATAACTAATATCGGTTTACCGTGAACAATATCCGTCACAATAAATGACACCATATAATGTTCTATCAACTATATCAAACCTTCGACGTTGCAATCGTTATCAGCCATGTCAACTTCAAACTTAAAATTGGTTGCTCTAAATAAAATGACGTTGTTCTAGACAACATGTTTTGGCCACGTGTTAAACCACTTTCACCCACATCGGTAATGCATAAATATCGTTGGTAATATAAAACTACGACGTTGTCTACATGTTCCACGCTATCTAACGTGGGACACAAGGCCTCCTCAATATTCAACATCGATAATAGTAAATGCAACATCTTTGATCTTTAATTGCGACGTCGGCCTTACCGAGATAGCATGTATATTACTTAGACAGTCATCCATTTCGATGGTCATAGTAGGTCTCCCCATAATCGCGTTGTCGGTTACTGACCCGCACCCTGCCGGGTTGTTCTTATCAAAGGAGTTAACCCACTGGATGCTTAATAGATCAAAGATGAAATTTATATGTTGCTCCTGTACTCACTCCTAACTACAGTGACGTAGCTAGTGGTAAGTTTGGGTGTCGTAATATTAAATAAGTTATCCAAAAAAAACCACGGTTGGACATCACCCGTATCATGTGTTAGAATAACTTATACTAACAGACAAGGGGGTTGTTTTAAATATCAACTACAAGCATATGAGGAAAGCGAAGTAAGATGTCAATTAACCAATTTTGGGTGTATTTGCGTAACATAACCAACATGTGTATTTGATCCTAGACTCTATTCACATAAGAACATATAAACCTAACTTCAATTTATGTCAGATAGTGCGCAGAAGGCCGGGAATTCCCATTGTATGTCATACGGTGGTTCTTCTCCCGTCAAACTGTCTCACCTCCTCCAAAATTAGGGATGCGTCTCAATCTTCCGATACCAATAATACCCATGTAATCTCACTCCCAGTGCAAACGAGCCCTCTCTTAAAGCAATTAAGCCTTGCCTATGTTAGATGCAAGAGTAAGTATATTACATCACCTAGCTCTCGACAATGGACACTGATCCTAGGCCTAGAGAGGAAAAAGAATGGTGCCTTACGATGACGCGAGGTTTAATGTGACCTTATTCACTCCTAACTATGAACACTCAATTATCGGGGTAAACAAAGATTTTCCCTTTAGGAATTTCTATGCAGCAACTCACGGTGCACAACTCCTAACATGCAATTCCTCACACGACTAGTCAATTATATTAAAGTCCAAATAATGACCTCAGTACTCTTAAGATCAATTTAATTGCACAATCCCAGAAGACATATTTTCCCTTCTGGAGAAAACAAAAAAAATTGAAAATGACATTATTTGTCGGACCGCCACTGCACCGCCGCCATAACAGATAGGTTCATATTACCACATTTCTAAAACTAATAGGGTTACATCAACGCATTTTAAAAACTTATAAGGTTGTATCACCACATTTGTACAAAAATATAGGGTTATATAAACACATACTACAAAAACAAAGTGTCATATTAATACAAAATCAACTCCAACCACACGCAACCACCATTTCAACCTCTTCTACCGATTGTCGACGTTCCAGAGTGTGATTTTAGTGGCAAAAAGGAGCTTTGGTGAGGTCGACGCAACGGATGTTGAAGTAGAAGTGCGGGAACCTTTTTAAAATGGTATCTTCATCCAAAATTTCCCTTAATTCACTAGATTAATGCGACATTGAGTTCGCAAGGGTGATTTTTTCTTCTTCTTGTCCCATGAATAGAGATATGTGGTATATATGGTATAGAATATATGGATTTCTTATGATATTTTTTTATTTTGTTGAGTTTAGTTTGGATTCATTATTAGGTAACCTTTGGTGTTGCGTGTAGTTCTTATTTTGTTGTATTTTCAACCTAGGGTTTTTGATGTTGATGGATTTTTCTTTTATAATATGTGCTGATATAACCCTATATTTTTATTAATGTGCTGATATAACCCTATTAGTTTTCGTAATGTGCTGACATAACCCTACTTGGATGGCGGAGGTCCGATGGTGAGTAAGGCTATTATTGTCCACCCAAATTTAGCTTTTGGTCCGAGGGTATTTTTGTTATTTTTGGGCGGTCAACACCGGAAAAACATGATCAACGCCAAATTTCTCACTAGATGGTTATATTTTCACTTTCATCAATTAGTTAGGGTTGTTTTTGCAGTTTTGGTTAGCTAAGGGTTATAGTTGCACTTACCTCAAGTATACACCGATGTATATTTGTATGTATCCGATTCTTTTATAGGATAAGATAAATGGGCCTCAAATACCGAAGTTTAGGAAACCCTAGTGCCACGTTGGCAAGGGTCGTGCCATATTGCACAACCCATGTAATCGTGCTCAAGGCATCATCTGGGTGTGTTGAATATCAGTTCTGATTGCACAGGTTGTACCAAATTGCATCGCCCATCGTCTGGGTCTTCGTTTTCTAGAATTATGAGCGCATGAGGAGTTCTAAATTGCACGTCCCGTCGTATAGACTTGAATCTCCATTGATTTTCTGCACGACCTGTCTAAGGACCCAACTTTTCTGGCATGGGGCATTGGCTTGGGCTATGCCATTTTACACATCCCGTGCCGCTTCTTCGATAATTCCAAAACTTTGCTTTTTTCAAGTTGTATGGCTGCTACAAGAGAACCGCTGATCCTATTTGAGACTTTTCGTAGTCAATCTTATAGCGCTCGAGAAGAAAAATTCAACAGTGCCACTCTTAGAATATGATTGCTCTTAGATGATTCCCAAAACAGGGTTCTAACTCCCGAATCACACTTGATACGCTTCTTTGTCTTCCTTCTTCGACCCTTCTCTCTTCTACCACGTTTTGACTTGTGGCCTTTAATCTTCTACCAATTTTGCAATGGCCTTTATTAACCTACTCCAATATATTTTCTAGAATCTACAATTAAGCTCACAAAATAAGGTCTGGATGCTCGAAAGGAAAAATATCCATTAGACTCAAAATAGACTACAAAAAAAATTATTATAAAAAAAATGGTCATCTAACCTATCTAAATCTTGCAATCTACCCAAGAAAAAAAAGAGATGTTAAATGCCTTAAAAAATACATGCATTCGACGTCTCATCAGTTACATACTTTTTAGTTTACATTTTAATGCGGGTGTATTTACCTCGATTATTTTCAGGATAATAACTGATATGGTAAAAATCATGGGACGACAGTGACAGTTTCATCTTGAAGGAAGTCCCTCACGAATTTCTTGTATGGAATCAGGGGGAGAGTATCTGATGCTAAAGTTAGTACTCATCGAATCAAATGTGAATTTTTTCTTAGCATGTTACTTACCTTGGTTCTTTCATCGTGCTTCCTTTTATAGGGTTTGCTTCCCTATATTTCCAGGTGATTCATTCCCACGTTCAGCACCTATAAGGATGCTAACTCATTGGCTCCAATGGTCCATGATTCCTAGATCATGGTCGTTGCGATGTGTTTATGGAATTACAACTCTGCACGCTCCCCGGGGTGGTTACTCATTCATTTCTGCAAGGTGATCCCCCTGCCATCGAACTTTTCTTGTAAGTCTTACCAATGTGCCTACTTTTCTTATACCGTAAGCCCTCCCAAGCTGTGGAAGATAGAGGATATAAGAGTAAAAGATAAATGGTGTTTTGAAGAAAATTTTCATCTTATCCTGAAGTCCATGGTCTTGTCGCTCTTATAGTTGAATTTTTTATTGGATTTGTATGAATGCTAAGTTCACTGGCATAATTAGGTGCTTAAGTAATCGCGCGGTAGCCGGATCCCTTCTATAAATGTCCCATGAGTTGGTCTGTATTTGACGTGTGTGACGCTGGTCTTCAGATCTTGTGATTGCATTTCCAAACAATTGATACCACTCAACTTGAGATCCGCTTTTGGTTTCTAGGTATGTATTGATTATGACCAATTCTTCATCCCAGGGAATAAGTCTTTCAAAAATATCCTTTTCTGGGCCTTCAGCCGCCATTCTCCAGAATACGACAAGGCCTGGGGCTGGAGTGGTGCGTCATGATATGGATCGTGAGGACAAGTGGGGTTTTCATCAAGCAGGTGTCGGTTGAACGACGATAATATTGTTGGAAAATAGTCGATTTTTGTCAACTTTTGGGCTCAGTTTTGAGTAGGATCTGAAATGAATTGGGTCCGGTGGATGACATTTTTGGATTCTACGTTGCGAGTACTATAAAATCGACTACTCGAACACTC
>JAULKM010127785.1:0-19907 GCA_032355605.1 Rubia tinctorum | reverse complement strand
CGTGCATTGGCTAATACTGCGGCGGAAGTTGTTTGGTTATCTCATCTGCTACGTGATCTTCGATTTCCCCTCTCCAGAACTAGCTCAGAATCTAAAGTCTCGGCTAGAAACTCATACTTCTCGGATGTGTTCAACCATTGAAGAGAGGTGCAGTGCAATCAACAAAGAATTGGAAGATCAGATGGATCAAGTGGTGGCGCGCAACTTGCAGGCAATGGAGGAAATAATTGCAGTGATGTTTTAGAAAAGATTGGGAAAAAATGAAGGTCAGTGATGGAGTTGATTCTAATCAGTACAGTTCTCTGAATCTGGAGAAATAAAATGAATCTCAGAGAAGAGGAAGTTACAATGGAAATCACATGAGGAATCAGTTCAGAAGTGAACAAATTGAGGAGGAGAGAAACTATAACAATAGATATCGTACTGGCAGGAATTTTGGAAATCAAGGCCCTAAGGTTGAGCTGCCAGTGTTCAGTGGGGAGAAACTGCGGGAATGGATAAGAAAGTGCGAGCAGTTCTTTAATTTCTTTCAGGTACCAGACTAGCTGAAGGTTGACACCATAGAAATATAACTGGAAATTAAGGTAAAAGTGTGGTTCCAGGGAGAGAAATATATGAAGGCTGACTGGAGATGGGAGGAGTTTAAAGAGGCTATAGTTCAAAGATTCGGAGAGCTAGGTGGACATGATGAGGTGAAGGAGTTCAACAAATTGATGCAGTAGGATAGTGTGAGTAATTACCAGGAAAAATTTGAAGAACTCATAACTCTAATTATCTGTAAGAATCATAATTTACCTGAAGCATATTTCATTTCCAGTTTTACCAGTTGTTTGAAAGGAGATTTAAAACCTATGGTAAAAATATTACAACCTAAAACACTGCAAGAAACTATGGAAATTGCACTGTTACAAGAGCAAAATAGGCATATTACTCAGGAAGAACATCAGAGATTGGCCTAATATGAGTGATAGTGTGGCAGTTCATAAACCCGTGATGGAAAGAAATAATTGGAAGAGTACCAAGCCTAGTTTTGAGAGCAAGGGAATGAATAAGACTGGTAGTTTATGAAGGATTAGTCCACAAGAAATATAGTACGGGAGGGAGAATAACTTATGTTTTAAGTGTGGAAAGAAATTTGGAGTTGGACACAACTATAAGTTCACTCGGGTTAAGATGATGAGTCCTACCGATTTGATTATTGATGATGAAATTTTTGTGCTGGAAAATGAAGCTAGAGATTAAAAAGAAGTGATTTCAATTGATTATGATAATGCTGTTTTGAAAGCTTTAGGAGAGCATAGTTCAAAACAAAATTCTATAACTGTGTATGGCTGGATTATGGAAAAGAAAGTTAGCATTCTTCTAGATACTGGAAGCAATGACAGCTTCATAGATCTTGATATAGTGGGTGAATTGAAGCTCAAACAAAAAAAGACTCCAAAACCTTTCCTGGTGGAAATTGGAGATAGAACTAAGATCAGTGGCAGCACATATTGTCCAAAAGTATCATGGAAAATACAGGAATATCATTTTAACTATGATCTGAGGATATTACCTTTGGGGGATACTTGTATGGTTTTGGGAGTGGATTGGATGAGAATGTTTAGTCCAATTACATTTGATTTTATAGATGAGAGCATTACCCTTTGAAGTCAAGGGCTGAACTAGACTATGCATGGATCATATGAGAGGGTAATACTAAAGATGATCGGAGGATATGAGGCTAGGCAGCTCACTGAGCAGAAGAAAAGGAAATTATTCCATGACATTATGAAGAGCTGTGATCCTTATGAAAAAAGAAATTGCCATTGTATGCAGGAACTTAAGGAAGAGCAATCAGGTGGTACAGAGATTCAGGATGGCATGCAATATGGAAAAGCACCTTAACAACGGGTCAACGAAGAAGCAACTGTACTTGCTGAAATACAAAGCTTACTTGGCAGGTATGTAGATATCTTTGATATACCAAAAGGTTTACCTCCTGAGAGAGATGTTGGCAACAGGATTGTTTTAAAACCAGATTCTGAGCCTTTCCAGATTAAGCCTTACAGATAACCACACACTTATGAGGATGAAATAGAGAAACAAGTGGATGAAATGCTCAGAAATCAGGTAGTTCAGATCAGTAATAGCCCATATTCATCACCTGTATTGCTAGTTAAGAAAAAAAAGACAATTCTTGGAGGTTGTGTATTGATTACAGGAAGTTAAATGACATCACTGTAAAGGATAAATTTCCTATTCCTATTATCGATAAGCTGTTGGATGAGTTACATGGTTCAAAACTATTTTCTAAATTGGATCTAAGGGCTGGATACCATCAGACCAGGGTTAGGAAGGAAGATGTGGCAAAAATAGCATTCTAAACCCACAGTGGGCTCTTTGACTTTCTTATTATGCCATTTGGGCTGACAAATGCTCCAGCCACATTCCAATATCTTATGAATCACATTTTTAAGGACTATCTGGGGAAGTTTGTTTTACTTTCTTTTGATGACATACTGATTTACCCAGTTAATCATTGAAAGAACATCTTCAACACCTTGATTTAGTTCTGAAATTGATGAGACAACATCAGTTGTATGCCAAAGCCAGCAAATGTGTTTTTGGGCAGCAAAAGGTGGAGTATCCAGGACACATTATCACTCTGTATGGGGTGGGGATAGATCCAAAGAATATCAGTTGCATTATGGGGTGTCCAACACCAAAGAATATTAATAAGTTGAGAGGTTTCCCTGGATTAACAAGATATTGTAGGAGATTTATTCAAAATTATGGAACAGTTTGCAAACCTCTACATAAACTCCTTAAAAAAATGCTTTTCATTGGAATGAGGAAGCTACATCAGCTTTCCAAAAGTTGAAATAAATCATCACCACAACACCAGTACTCAAATCACCTGAGTTTGACAAACAGATGCAAGTGGCATTGGCATGAGAGCTGTTTTGATGCAAAACCAACATCATATAGCTTACATCAGTAAGTCTTTTTGTGAAACGAACAGAGGGTTCTCTACTTATGAGAAGGAATTATTAGCAATAATTTTGGCCATTGATAGGTGGAAGCATTATCTAATAGGATAGCATTTCATTATCAAAACAGACCATTAATCATTATACTAGTATTTACTGGATCATAAGCTTCATAATGTTTTAGAGCATAAGTGGGCTACCAAATTGTCTGGTCTCAGTTTTGAGATTCAGTACAAGAAAAGTATGGAAAACATTGCAGCTAATGCACTTTCTAGAGTTTCCATTTCCAGTGAAGAAAAAGAGAAGGTTCGAGCTTGTGGTGACTACTCAGTAAATCAGAATGTGGATATATCAAATCAGAGGGAGAAACTTTTTAAAGAATTGATACTCCCTCTGTCCCACCTCAAACAACACACTTCACTTTATGTCACTATTCACGTTCCAACTTTGACCACATATTTGAATAGATATATAAACAATAATACAATCATATATTATATGGTTGGATTCGTCGTAACAAGTAGTTTCTAAATATTAAATTTTCATTTGCCGTTAGTATACATAGTTAAACATATTAACGGTCAAATATGTTTCTTGATAACCGTGAAAAAGATTTCTTGCAATTTGAGGTGGGGCGGAGGGAGTACTGATATATCACAGGGAAATCAGATGGCTAATTTCAGAAAGGATGGTATTTCTGAATTAGCATTGTCAGCAGATCAAAGCAAAGAGGTTCAGTCTAGACTAATGGTAATCAGTGCAACACAGCCAACTTGGATGCAGCAGATTTCTGACAGTTATCAAGAGGATGATTAGGCACAAGCTCTTATTTTGCAGGTCACTCTCACTACTGAATTACCAAGTGAATATCATTTTGATAAGGGAATTCTCATAAAAATAAATAGGATTTACATTGGAGCGTCATCTAAGGTCAAGAGTGCTATACTGAGTGCATTACATTCATCAGCCTTAGGCGGTCATTTAGGACAATCTGCCACCATCAAAAGATTGGAATCTTTGTTTTTTGGACTGGTATGAGAGAGGATATTATATCTTATATGAGAGAATGTTCTATTTTCCAAAAAAAAATAAACATGAAAATGTCCTTCCTGCTAGTTTATAACAGCCTTTACATTTTCCTGATCGAGCATGGTCACATATTTATGGATTTCATAGAAAAGCTACCAAGATCACAAGGATTTGATACCGTGTTGGTAATTGTTGATAAATTAACTAAACATGCTCATTTTATACCTGTAGCTCATCCTTCCGCAACATATCAGATTGCCAGTTTGTTCATTCAGAAGTGTTCCAACTACATGGCTGCAATCATAATTGACAGGGACAAGATCTATACCAGTCAGTTTTTGAGAGAGCTAGAAGTTAAGCTCAACTTCAACAGCTCCTACCATCCAGAGACAGATGGACATACTGAGAGAGTTAATCAGGTATTAGAGTCTTGTTTAAGATGTTTTTGTCGGTGAAGGTCCAACACTTGGAGAGAATGTGATGGAACTGTGCACTGTGCAGTGGTGGTACAATACTTCCCATCATACCAGCATTAATTTGACTCCTTATGAAGCTTTATATGGAGTAAAACCTCATAATCTACCCTTGGGAGAATTCTCTGAAGCTATTTTACCAGCAACTCAGGAACTGGTGCAACAAAGAGAATTAGTTTTGGTTTCATTGCGAAAACATATTAAAAAGGCTTAGGAAATGATGAAATTCAATGCAGATCAGAGAAGGATTGAAAGGAGTTTTCAGGTAGGGGAAACTGTTTATATGAAGTTACAAAGATACATGCAGGGATAAATTGTTCAGAGAGGAAATATGAAGCTATCACCTAAGTTCCATGGACCATATCCTATTGTTCAGAAAATTGGAGTAGTGGCTAATAAACTCCATTTGCCAGCATCATCGAGAATCCACCCCATTTCCCATGTTTCACTTCTCAAACTTCATCATGGGCCCCTGCCTCTGATATCACTCATATTTCTTGTTCTATGCAAGAGGATGTGCCTCCACTTTCTCCAGAACAGATTTCGCAAAGGAGGATTTTCAATTCTGGTTCTGATCAGATGATTCAATGGTTAATTAAGTGACAGCGTTTTCCTGTTGAGGAAGCTTCTTGGGAAGATAATCAATTCATCAAATCTCGGTTTCCTAACTTCCAAGGTTGAGCTTCAGGCCGGGCTGTGTTTAAGGGAAGGGGATCGTCGTGTAGTCCAATTAAACACAAGGGCAAAACAGTAAAATCACACCATAATAGCTCATTAACTAAAAAGAAGTTCCGTGGTTCTGCAATCGAAGAAGAGAATAATTGATTTTTTGTTAATCAACGTTCCATGGTTATGCAATCAAAGAAGAGCAAAACTAATTTTCTGTTAATCAGTTGAAAACGACCAAGCTGGAAGGGAAACATGAGTATATTAGATGATTTTTAGAAATAAAAAGGCATGTATACTTTCTCTCTCATTCTTCTTCCGATACCTCACTCTCTCTTTTCTCATTCTCTTTCAAATCTCATATTTCTTGCTGTAAAACTTCACATTCATAGTGTAAATGCCCATTCCATTTTCAGTTAAGTGGGTGTATGTTACACCATTCACGTTATTTAAGGACCCGCACAAAGCAAAACAAACAAAATGGGCTAATCTGATTTGTAAGCCCATCCAATAAGTTTTCTACTCCTAAAATGTTCATTTTATTATGACACACTTTTCATAAAGAGATGTTTATTTTTAGTTTTGCACCTTCCAAATATAGTACTCCCTCTGTCCCAGGGGAATCTGCAAAGAGAGAAAATCTCTCTGAAAAAAAATTCCTGGGGAAATTACTTTTTTGCCCATGTATTCTCCAATTCCCCCTCTCGAGTGGTTCTCCCTCTCGCCACCTGCTTCTCCCTCTTGCCACCTGCTTCTCGCCACCACCACTCACCTCCTCCTCCACTCTACCACCACCACCACAACCCATCTCCTCCTCCTTCTCCATCTCCCGATCTCCACCACCACCACCCATCTCCTCTTCCTCCATCTCCCGATCTCTACCACCATTACCCTCTTCCTCCTACATCTCCCAACTTCGCCACCACTGCTTAGCCACCCCGCCACCACTGTCAAGCCATCCCTCTACCACCCCTAGCCCCAGCCCCATCGCCACCACCCTCAGCCACCCCTCACATCATCCCGTCATCCTCCCCCTCCCCCACCCCCAATCCTCCCTCCGCCACTAATGTTGGTGCCGCCCCAGCCCAACCCCAGAGTCGGTACTTTTGTGCACTTTTGTGAATAATGTAGGAATATTTGCACTTTCAACTATAATATGGTTATATGTGCACTGTCATGAATTATGTAGGTTTATATATGCACTTTGCTCTTAAATTGATTAACTGCGTGTCTTGATATATTATTATGGTTTATTTTTATAGTATATTTTTATTTATATATACTTACTTTGTCCTACCCAAAGATTTCTAATTTAAAATTTTGTCCATCCCAACCGAAAATTCCTATTTTGACTATTCCCTTATTTGGGTTGAAATTTTTGGTTAAAATTTGGCATGTTCATTCCAATCCCCTACTTCACGTGCCATGTCAATGCGCATAAACGGGTGTGCAAAATGGTGATTGTAAACTTTTGTCGAGAGTATACAAGATATATGCTCACATTTTTCCAATGGAAGATCAAAGGGAGTTTAAATTTCAGTAATTGAAAAATATCAAGTTAACAAAATTAATTAATTGAAATATAATTTAACTATATTTTTGAATTATTTTCTCGACATATCTTACGTATCCATTCGCATAGCATAATTTTTCACATAATTATATTAATAAATTATATATTTTGAGATTCGACAATGACAACTTTTATCAATTAGTATTGCCGAAGAAAAATGCAATCACTGTGCAAAATGAAAGAACATGTTACCCGTGCAATATTGGGACAAAACCAAGTAGGCGTGAACAAAATAAATATTTTTAGTTTCACAACAATTGATAGAAGTGAACATTTTATTATTCACTAATTAATGTGGGTGAGATAAATTCAATCCGTTTTACAACCCACACATTTTAACTTCTCTTATTCTCTCGCTTTCATCATTTTCTATCTCTCGATTCTTCTAGCTCCTCTCCTTTCTTTTCGTTTCTCTTAGCTATATCACATAATTAACACATTGGTGTTTGTGTAAAGCTTTGAAAATATAATTTTTTTGGGTCCATTTTCTTCACTTTCTATTATTATCCTAGTTTTTTTTATAAAAAAAACTTGGAGATATATTCATGCCTCGTTTTTTTGGAGTTGGAACTGCTTTTTTAATCGATTTGTAAGGAACCCAGTTGGCTTCAATTGTTAGCCCTATTTATCTTTTGGGGGGTCTTGTTTTTTTCGTTCAAAATTAAAATTTTCACGTAAAAACACATTTTCTGTGCGAGCTATAAAATTCGGTTTCGAATTTTTAGGAAACATGTGTTTTTTGTTGACTTACTTCAAATACGAGTCATGATTTTTTGCTCTAAATTATTTGTTTGACTTCTTTGTGTGCCGCAAATATAAGCTATGTTTCCTTGTTTTCATTGCTGGCTTGTGAGTCATATAGGGATTCTTGGAGACCTTACCAGTTTACTTGTTTTTGCAGTTGGCTTGTAAGTCAAATATGAGGTATGTTTGAAGAATCATTGGATTAAAAAAAGGCCTTTGTTCCGGAGACCTTCTCGCCCACTACACTGTACTAATTGTATGCTAACTACATATAGAGACATGTGAGTAAATTATCAAACGATGCTTTTGTTCAATCGAAACTCACATTTTGGTAGTTTATAATTTAAAGGTGTGTAATCTTTCATTTATATTGTGCACATATGTTGAATTGCTTATTGAACATTTTCACAATGTTTCAATACACATGTTATTTGGGTTAAAAGATTTGAAGATATTACTAAAAAATTATTTTTAATATTCCATTTAATAATTAAAATTTTCAGTCATATAAAGCTATTTTTATGAAAAATTATTGGGTTAAATGTATTTAATTAAGTCATTATTGTAACATTTTGACTTTTTTCCATAAAACATATTTGTAGGAATGCTTTACATTTTCAAATAATTCACTACTCTCAATTATGGAGCTACTCCTATTAGTATTTTATTCGTATTCAATAAACTTATCGTGTAATAGGAATGTGATTATCAAAAATGCCTAATTGCACCGAGTCATTTTAAGAAGAAAGAGAAAGTAAATATTTCGAAAAGAGAAATAATTTTTCTAGTGATTTCAGTGCAAAAGTTACCATCATTTCGATTAATCATACCAATGGCAAAGCTTACACATTTGGTAATACAAGTTTGAAATATCACTACTCTAATATTGCACGTTATTAGACATTAGTTTTTATTAGTTAATTGCTTCTCTAATAATAACAATTACTTATTTAAGTTTAAAAATTATTCCTCTATTATTACTAATTTTTTAGGGAAAATTATTTCATCTATTATTAACAAGCCGACTTTTTCTTCGGACACCAGTGATCTATATTTGACACAATCAGGGCTTATACCACCAATTGGACCACCATCAGAGCCAAAAACATCAATCCATTCCAGGGAAAAACCCGCTCACGGTTCCATCAAGGTAAATGTGGTTGGATCATGGAAAGAGGGTAACTCTTGTATTTGCTTGATTGCCAGGTATCATGAGGGTATTTTCCTCTGTGCTATCTCTGAAAGTATTTCTGCTGGTTCTGCTCTTGAAGCTGAAATGAGAGCGACCCAATCTAGTTTTCATCTAGCGAATAGTCTCAATTCAGATTGTGTTATTGATATGAATCTTCTTGCGAAAACTGTGGATTGTAGAAAATTATATCTTTGCGTATACTAGGGTTTCGGCCAAACCTAGAATAAACGCACAAAATTGCAGCGTCTAGCCCGCAGGGTACACTCAACTCCAACTTCCTCTCTAAATAGCCCACGGGTTTAAATCACAAGATTTCTCTATAAACTAACTAGCCCGCAGGGTCAGCTTACAAAT
Source organism: Rubia tinctorum (assembly GCA_032355605.1). NCBI lineage: Eukaryota > Viridiplantae > Streptophyta > Magnoliopsida > Gentianales > Rubiaceae > Rubia > Rubia tinctorum. The sequence goes on along the minus strand of JAULKM010127785.1, from coordinate 10,904 downwards.
GAGATTGAAACTTAATTAACCCGCATGATTAAGCAAAATTCTGAATATTTGATTGATAAAAGATTGGTGTGTAAATCTCGGCCATCCCCTCCTTTTATAGGGAGAAATCCGCAATCACAAAGAATACATGATTCTACAGAAACCTAATTCAAACATGATTTGTCTTATTTGTCCTAAAATAACTACAATTAAATGTCATAATATAATCCAACATAAATTAATCTCGGTTCAAATTTTAATGCCATAGCTGAAATTAACTAACTAATTAACTAATAGTATTCAACCCAAAATCTACCTATTACAAGGCCCATGTGGCTAAATGTTAGGATTTATAAAATAATAAATAATAAATTTTTAAATTATAAATCCTGCCTTCTTTCTTCTGGGCTTCTGCCTGTATTTGACCATCTCAAACATGCATTTTCGTATGAATACACAATCTCATTAAAAAAACCATGTGGGAAAAAGTGTATTGTGTATTCTTGACAAAGTATTCTAGACTTTCCTGAAAATCATAGTCAAATATTTATTGGGGATGATTTTCATGAACACCATGTACTCCTTCCACGTATTGAAATTATAAATTTACTCCAAATACTGAATGCCATTTTGATATTCGTATGAATTTCCTTGCAAAAAGTCTGGATTGCGAAAATTGTATCTTTGCTTATACTAGGGTTTCGGCCAAACCTAGAATAAACGCACAAAATTGCAGCGTCTAACCCGCATGGTAAACTCAACTTCGACTTGCTCTCTAAATACCCAGCAGGTTTAGATTACAAGGTTTCTCTATAAACTAACTAGTCCGCAGGGTCAGCTTACAAAGGAGATTGAAACTTAATTAACCCGCAGGATTAGGCAACAATGAAAATAATGAGAATCACTCAAAATTCTGAATATTTGATTGATAAAAAAGATTGGTAAAAAAATACACGGCCACCCCACTTTATTTATAGGGTGAAAATCGGCAATCACAAAAGAAGACAGGATTCTGCAAAACCTAATTCAAACATATTTGTCTTCTTTGTCCTAAAATAACTACAATTAAATGTCATAATCTAATCCTAACATAAATAAATCTCGCTTGAAATGTTAATGCCAGAGTGAAATTAACAAATTAACTAACTAACTAATAGTATTCAACCCAAAATTTATCTATTACAAGGTCCATGTGACCAAATATTAGAATTTATAAATTATAAATTTATAAATTATAAATTTATAAATTCTGGCTTCTTTCTTCTGTGCCTGAGTTTTCTGCATTTGACCATTTCAAACATGCATTTTCGTATGCATACACAATCTCATTAAAAAAACATGTGATAAAAAGTGTATTGTGTATTCTTGACAAAGTCTTCTAAGCTTTCCTGCAAATCATAGTCAAATGTTTCTTGGGGATGTTTTTCATGCACACCATGTACTTCCACGTATTGAATTTATAAATTTACTCCAAACACTAAATGACATTTTGATATTCGTATCAGTTATTGAATCCGATTGGAGCCAGGCCACTCAAATGATCGAACAGCCGAGAAAGGCTCGGTGGACATTATTCAATCTTGCAGACAAAATTCATAACCAGTTTCAATCTCATAAATTGAGGCACACCTTTAGAGAGGCAAATAAGGCAGCTGATGCACTTGCAATGGAGGGACTTTATCATTGAATAGATGTCTCCTGGTCTTATCAAAACCTTCCAATGAAAACAAGAGGAATAATTTCCCCTGATAGGATTGGCTTGCCTGATATCAGAATCCATGGACCTCTCTTCCATGATATTTCTTGAGAGTTGATACTGCTGATTTTTCTTTATGTTTTTATGCAGGTATTACGGCACCAGCACCATTCTATGGACATCAGATACAATGTTGCACAAATCTCTTGTCTTGGTCCTTTTCGTTGACATACAGGCACTTCCAATTGCCAACAGACACAACCAAAGGGCAAAGGAAGTATTTTTTGACATTCCAAGGATGCACTCATGCACAAAGTTCCGTTTTGATCTGCTACTTCAAAGGATCGTTTTCGTTTCGAATCCATCTTCTAATTAACAAGTTAATTGATATAATTAACATAATAAACAATTTGTTTCTTATGGCAATTCATCAAATTATCATACAAATTTGTCCTAAATTTACTTTTGAGATCCGGCCCACTATAGTTAATACAGGAGGTGGAGGTTGTAAGTGGGAACACCCAAACTCTTTGTACAAAAATAGAACTCTATTTTTATCAATTGTAACACATCTTTTTATTATATGGCCTAGGGTGCCAAATTAATACCCTCCTCCAAAAAGGAGGTTTAATTTTTTTAAATAATAGTAAATTTTTAAAGAATAACAATCCAGTAAATGGGAGATTCACCGGATTTCCGTGGATCAGACGAGCATTGTGAGCCATATTATTCTAAACTCTTGAAAACAACCCCTCTCAAAATTGTACGAGTGTTGCCAACTCTAACAACTAGCAAGTACCCGTTACCAAATGATGCCTCGATAACTCCAGTAACTGTCTGGCCAACCATAGCATCCAACTTCTGAACTCGAGGTTTGCTGCTCGGTGACTTCACTGATTCAAAACCCGAGTCACCTGAGTAGGTCTTCCCACCAAACTTGCGCTTTGGCTCAGATCCTTTCGCGGGCGTCCTCTCTTGTGCTTCATCGAAACACTCTGAGAGACATTCACATTTCCAGGTTGTTACACAAGAAGATTCATTTTTCACTCGAGGAGGAGAAAATTACGAAACCTTAAACCCTAATTATTATTTGATATATTTTTGTTATGCAAAGTATATTTATCAACATTCTTTACATTTCCAAATAATTAGCCGCTCTTAATTATGGAGTTGCTCTTATAAGTATTCTATTATTATTTTATAAACTTAGCATGGAACAGGAATGTGATGATTAAAAATGCCCAATCGCACCGAGCCGTGTTAAAAAGGAAGGGAAAAGATTTTTTGCAGAGTGAATTTTTTAAATTTATTTTGTGATTACAGGGTAATGGCTGCCCTAACATTGCTTGATCCAACCACATGCAAAGTTACACATTTTGTAATCCAATTTTCAAATATTCTTGCTCAAATACTACACGTTATTTGACATTTGTTTTTATTAGTTTTTTTTCTCATAAGAACAAACAATTATTTGGATTATAAGGTTAAAATATATTTCCCTATTTAATTATTTTTGAAAAAATAGGTAATTGTGGGTGGAAATGGTGAATGTATAATAACGTTGGCGTTTGTGCATAGATGTGAATATCTATTTTTTGGTCCATTTTCTTCACTCTTGTTAAATTTCAATGTATATTGGGCTTCCATCTTAAAACCAATTGGTACTAAGTTCAGGTGACCCAAAACCTTATATTAGTTATTATCATTGTAAGGAGCTGATATGAGATATCTCTTTCAACACGCCCCTCACGTGCTAATGTGAAAATACTCCACGACCCATATTAGACCAAATTAAAGAGAATCCACACATTGGCGCAATAAACCCAACTTGGACCTAGGTCTTAAATAGTTGGCTCTGATACCATGTTAAATTTTAAGGTATCTTGAGCTTCTATCTTAAAACCAATTGGTACTAAGTGGAGGTGACCCAAAACCTGATATATTAGTTATTATCATTGTAAGGAACCGATGTGAGATATATGTTTCAATAACTCTCCATTTCCATCCCTTTTTTTAAACAGAAACATGGAACTTTATTCATTCCTCATTTTTCGGGGTTGGAACTACTGGTTTTTTATCAATATGTATGGAAACCCAGCTGGCTTTGATTTTGAGCTCTATTTATGTTTTGGGCCTCTTGGTTTTTGTGTATGAAAGGAATTTTTTTTTCATGGAAGAACACATTTTCTGTGCAAGCTATAAACATCATTTTCGAATTTGTAGGAAACATGTGTTAATCTTTTGTAGACTTTCTTTGAATCAAGTCATAATTTTTACTTGTTGTCATAGTTAATTCTTTATTTTATAATAACAAAATTTATTTCTCCTTTATTAATTATTTTTGAAAAATAGGTAATTTTGGGTAGAAACGGTGAATGTATAATAATGTGCTTTGTTTGAGCATAATTAAGCATAACATAATGTGCATAAACTGAGCCAACTCACGTGAACCTCAGCTTGGAACCTTTGGTTCCAATATTCACTCAACTTCCAATAGTAATCGATGGATTTTTGTGATTTTTTGTGGGGTTTATTTTTAAATATCATTTCAATGTATTAATGAGATTTAGTGGATTTACCTTAATTTGTGCTGGCACGATCTTATCTGAGGTCTTCATTGAGCCACAAGTGCAAGGATGCATGCAATTTAATCCCTTGGCCGGGATAGTTACCCTATTCTTCCATTTTTCCAACCTTTGAAGAAAATGAAAACACCATGAATGATGATCTCTTCAACTACTATTCTCCTTGCATCCTTCCTTCAACCACATTTGCTCACCCCCTAAGCTTTAGGGTTCAAGAAAAGCAACCATATCTTCATGGATCAAGAAAATAAAAATGATCTCATTGAGACCACTTGTAACAGTACCCTTAACTACCAACTAAGCATTTCCATCCTAAATTCTGATCCCATAAGTCGCAGTGTAGATGTTTATGAGTTAGGCCTTGTTGTGTATACAGTAGAGGAGAAAACATCTTTCGCGATGGAAACCATCAAAAAGATGAAATTATCAAACCCAAACCCAGAGTTCATCATCCTCTTGATCCAGTTCAACATATATATACACGCACACGAACACACACACACACACACATAAATATAATATATATACACACACATATGTGGGATGTGCGTGTGTGTCCTCGAGGTTTTCAATGAAGGAGATGATTATAAAAGGAAATTGGGATATGTACCAATAGAACCTTACCTACTTTAGTAATAAAACTCAGATTAATTTTAGTGCAAAAACAATCCTAACTAGTTGACATAAGTGTCAATATAACCCTAAGGAACTATTTTTGGCATTGACCGTCATTGACCGCACATAATGACAAAATTTTCCTTCTATATAAAAACTATAGATATTAGGAAAAAGTTTCCCTCAAGACCACCACCACCACCACAATGACACCACCACCACCCCCTCCAACTAGGCCCTCCCACCACCCCCTCCAGCCAGGCCCAGCCACCATCCTCGCCATCACTATCTCTAGCCAACAACGCCAGCAATCTCACTATCACCACCTCAAGCAAGCCCCCTCCACCACCACCACCACAACTGTCTCCAGCTAGCCATACCACTTCCAACCCTATAGACACCACCACTCCATCCAACCAACCCCACCAACCTAGCCCCTCCAGCCATCGCCAGTTACGCCCATTGATATGGTCGCTGACCCAGTGCCTCCAGTCATGCCACATTCTCCACACCAAACCCGCTATCATAGATTAAACGATGTCGCGTCAGCAAACATACCATTCAAATGACATCGCTAAACCTTCAACTCCGCATCCTACCACCCTAACTTTCTCTAGCCACGCTGCCTCCTCGACACTAAACTCGCCACCATAGATCAAACAACGGTGAAGATTGAGTGGTACCTGAATGAGTGAATATCGGCACCATCCCAACCCAACCCTAGTGGCAAATAAACGAATGGTGGGAGCACCTGGAGGAACGAGCGGTGGATGAACGATCCAATCCCTTCCCAATCTTTGCACACCTCCGATAGTGAACACTGAGTGAACAACATCGGCATTGGCATTGTCGAGGATGCAATTGAATGGAGACTTAACCCTAATTTGCTACGATGCTGTTTAGATAGTTAAGACGCGAAGAAGATAGATGGGAAATGAAGATAAGGGCATATTGGCATTTTCAAACTCTGAAAGCTTAAATTGACACTTATGTCAACTAGGTAGGATTATGAAGGCATTTTGTCCAGGAAATATTATACTCCCTCCATCACAACTGAATCTACACACTTTCGTTTTTTGTCCGTCCCAGGAAAATCTTAACATTTTCCATTTTAAGAATAATTTAACCAATCAAAATACATATTTATCATTAATTAATTAAAATTTTACAAAACCTACATCCTACCACCCACACCCTCTCTCTTCCTTACTCTATCTCTCGCTTTTTTCTGTAACTTATTTACTCTCCTAAATCCCTTCCCCTTCTCTATTTCCTCAGCTTCCCTTCTCCTTCTTTCTTTTGTAATCCATCTCTACTATGGTGGTGGCGGCAGTTGAGGGCAGAGATGGGTGGTGATGCTTAAGGACGAAGATGGGCGATAGTGGTGGCTGATGGCAGAGATGGGTGGTGGTGTTTGAGGTTCTCTTAAATGAAGGTAGAAGTTGTGGGATGAAGAATGTAAAGGTGCGCAAAACGGAGGGTGGAGGCAGTTGGGAGAAGATTGCAGAGGTGCGACTGAAACGTAGGTGGAGGCTATGGGAAGAAGGGGCGCAGGGAGGCGGGGAGGCACATATAGAGAATTAGAAGGAGGAGGAAGATTTAGAGGAATGGCGGGAGGCAAAGAGGAGGCTCATGGTTCATATTTGAAAGGTAGAAGATAAGGGTATTTTGGATTTTCACACCTTTAAAATTAAAAGGTGGATTTTCTCCCTCTATAGGTTCCCTTGGGAAAGAAAGAGTACTTAGATAGTAATCTTACAGGATGTTTTTAAATTTATGTGAATTAATTGCATGGCTTGATATATTTGTTTATTTTATTTTTATAGTATATTTTTATTTATATATTCCAAATTTATAATTTTGTCCTCCTCAACCAAAGTTTCTTATTCTTACTATTCCCTTATTTGGGCTAAAATTTGTGGTCAAAATTTGGCCAGCTCGTTCCAATCCCCCCTTCCTAATCCACATCATTGCTCATAAATGCATGTGCAATAAAGTAACTGTAACCTTTTGTCGGCAGTATTTCAGGACTTGACTTTTCTAATTGTCTTGTTTTTACTTTCATAATTTAGGAAAACCAACCCAAAAACCCCCCTCTTTACATGCTTTATATATATTTTGTTTGTGTGTGTGTATATATATATATATCTATATCTAGGATTATATCCAAACTTATATGTGTACGCTTAGGAATATCTCTCTTCTCTGTAGACTACCCCGACTTACCACTATCTACTTAATTGTAGTTATTAAGCATTTAGGGTTTATAAATTGTATCTTTGAGAGGTACTACGACGACCTCCCATGTATACAAAATATATGCTCACATTTTTCCAATGGAAGGTCAAAGGAAATTTAAATTTCAATAATTAAAGAAATATAAAGTTAGATTTATTCTTACATAACAAAATTAATTTATTAAAATTTAATTTAAATATATTTTTGAAACAGTTCGACGAATATTGACAAATATTACATATCCATTATCTTAGCATAAATTTCACATTATTCAATCGTAACTCACATTTTGTTAGTTTATGTTTTAAAGGTAAGAAATATTTCATTTATATTGTGCACATGTGTTTATTTTCCAATTGAACAGTTTTATAAGATTTCAATGCTAATATGTTATTTGGGTGAAAATATTTAAAGATATTACTAAGAAATTATTTTTAACATTCCATTTAATATTTGAAATTTTCATTCTTTTGTGAATAGTTATTAGGTTAAATGCATTTAATTTAGTATTTGCTAATAACAATTTGATTTTTTTCTTTAAAGCATATTTATCGGGATATTTTACTTTTCCAAATAATCCGATGCTCTTATTTATGGAGTTGCTTCTATATGTATTTATTAGTATTGGAAAAACTTATTCTTGAACAGGAATGTGCTGATAAAGAATATCTAAATGTACCAAGCAATGTTAAAAAGGATGCAAAAATAAATATTTAGGAAAGAGAACTAAGTTTTCCGTGATTTTTGTGCAAAAGTTGCCATCATGTCGATTCATCATACCACTTGCAAAGCTTACATACTTGGCAATACAAGTTTCAAATACCACTGCTCAAATATTGCACATAAGTAGACTTTTTTTTATTAGTTACTTGCTACTCTAATAATAACAAGTACTTGATTATATTTTAAGGTTAAAAATTATTTCCTCTATTTTTAATAATTTTGGTAAGAATAATAATCTAATAAACATGAAATTTAACAGATTCATGTGGATCATACGAGCATTGGGAGCCACATTATTCTGAGTTGAAATTGGAACATAATTCCCTGGCTTGAAAACAATCCCTTTGAAGATGGTCCAAATATTGCCAACTCTTACAACTAGCAATTACCTGGCCTCAAAACTCTAGTTCTGTCTAGCCAACTATAGTATCCAACTCCTGAACTCGAGGTTTGCTGCTCTGCGGCTTCATTCCCTGGCTTGAAAAGACCACTGGGCACCTGAGTACCCCTTCCATCGACTCGCGCTTAGGCTCTAATCCTTTCACAGGTGTCCTCTCTTGCGCTTCATCAGAACACTCTAAGAGACTTTAATATTCACAGGTTATTGCATAAGAAGTTTCATTTTTCTCTTGAGAAGGAGAAAATTACGAAACATTAAACCTAATTGCTGTTTGATATAATTTTGCTTTGTAAAGCATATTTATCAATATGACATCTCTTTCAAATTTTTCTCTTTAATTTTTCCCTCACATCACTTTCACATTTTTTGATCCAATTTTCAAATATCCATGCTCAAATATTGCACGTTATTTGACATTTGTTTATATTAGTTAATTTTTTCTCATGATAACAAAAAAATATTTGGATTTTAAGGTTCAAATTTTATTGCTATGTTATTAATTATTTTGAAAAAATAGGTTATTATAAACGGAAACCGTAAATGTATAATAAAGTTGGTGTTTGCATATAGTTGTGAATATCTAAGTATTTGGTCCATTTTCTTCATTTTCCATTGTCTTCCTTGTCCTTTTAAGAAAAAAAAACATGGAAATGTACTCAACTTATTTTTTTCATCGATTTGTATGGAACCCGACATGTTTCGATTGTGAGCTCTATTTATTTGTTGGGGCTCTTGGTTTTTGTGTTTAAAATGATTCTTTTTTTGACAGAAAAACACAATTTATGTGAAAGCTATATGCATTATTTTCAAATTTGTTGGAAGCATGTGTTCATTTTTTGTAGACTTACTCAGAATCCGAGTCATGATTGTTTGCTATGAGTTATTTGTTTGCCATAAATATGAGCTCAATTTACTTGTTGTCGTACTTGGGTTGTGAGTCAAATAAGGCTTCTCAGAGAATTTCTCTGTTTACTTGTTGTCATAGTTCATTGTTTCTTTCATAATAACAAGTATATATTTGGATTTTCTTAAGATTAAACTTTAATTCCTCTATCATAATTTTTTTAAAGAATAGTAATCCAATAAACGGGAAATTCAGCGGACTACTGTGGACCATACGAGCATTGGGAGCCACATCATTCTTAGCTAAAACTGGAAGATAATCCCTTGGCTTGAAAAAAAACATCTTACGATGTGTTGTCAACTCTCATAACTAGCAAGTAGCCGTTATCAAATGATGTTTCAACAACTACAGTAACTATCTGGCCAACCATAGTATCCAACTCCTGAACTGGAGGTTTGATGCTCCACAACTTCACTCATTCAAAACCCGAGGGTTTCGGAGGAGCCTCTCCTACCCGACTCACACTCTGGAACAAATCTTGTTACAATTTCCCTCTCTTGTGCTTCACCGGAACACTCAGAAAGACATTCACATTTCCAGGTTGTTGGATGATAAAGTTCATTTTTTACTTGATTAGGAAAAATTATGAACCTTAAACCGTAATTACTATTTGATACAATTTTGTTCTATAAAGCATATTTATCAACATGCTTTACATTTCCAAAGAATTAACTGCTCATAAGTATGGTGTTGCTCCCATAAGTCTTCTATTAGTATTTAAACATGAATTTGATGATTGAAAACACCCAATTGCACCGATTCGTGTAAAAAGGAAGCGAAAAGAAATTTTTCAAAGAGTGAAGTAATTTATTTGTGATTTCATTGTAATGGTTCTCATAACATTGATTGATCCAACCCCATGCAAATCTTTCACATTTATTATTCAAGTTTCAAATATGTTTGCTCAAATATTGCACGTTATTTGACATTTGGTTTTATTAGTTAACTTTTTCTCTCATAATAACAAACACTTTTTTGATTTTAAGGTTTAAAATTTTTCCTCTTTTATTAATTATTTTTTAAAAATACGTAATTTTTTGCGAAAACTTTAATGTGTTATAATGTGCATTGATTGAGCATAGTTAGGTATAACATAACGTGCATTATTTGAGCCAAATCACGTGAACCTTTACTTGGAGCATTTGGTTCCAATATGCACTCAACTTCCAATAGTTACAAATAGAATTTTATAAATTTTAGGTGGGGTTTATTTATAAATATAATCTGAATGTATTCACAAGATTTAGTGAATTTACCTAAATTTGTGTTGTTGAGGTCGAGCGGATATGAGGTTGTCTGTGAGACATTAGTGCAATGATGCATCCTATTTAATCATTTGGCCAGGATAGTTGCCCTAGTTTTCCTTTCTTCCAACCTTTGAAGAAAATGAAAACACCAATATGATGATCTCTTAAATGGAAATTCTTCTTACCATACTTCCTTCAATCACATTTGGCCACCCTTTAGCTTTAGGGTTCAAGAAAAGCAACCATATATTCATGGTTCTAGAAAATGAATATGTTCTGATAGAGACAACTTACAACAACAACCCTAACTGCAAACTATGAATTTCCATCCTAAAGTCTGATCCCAGAAACAGCGGTGCAAATGTTCATGAGTTAAGCCTTGTTGTGTACGCAGTAGAGGAGAAATCATCTTTCGTGATGGAAATCATCAAACCCAAACCCAAATTTTCTCATTCCCTTGATCAAGTGCAACATATACATACATATATATATATATATATATATATATATACACACA
>JAULKM010127776.1:0-19910 GCA_032355605.1 Rubia tinctorum | reverse complement strand
TGAAGGTCTTTTCTCTTGCTTCAGATCTTAAACCAAAGAAGGGGAAGCTGGGTGTGGAAATAAGAAAATGAACATCAGAGAAGAAGCAGTGCCAAAGTGAAGAAACATAATTCTGTTAACAACAGTTTGGATTAGTTTGTTAGGGATTAGATATAAAAATCATTGTAGAATCATGATGGGAGGTTATCACTTGGATATCCTGCTCTTGTATACGAATTAAGCTTCCATAGTAGTTATCTCTTCTGTCCTCAATTCTGGTTTTACAGTAAATTTGTTTTGTTTCTTTTAGAACTTGTCAAGTGGTATCAGAGCAGGTTGTGTCCTCGGCAGCTATGGCGGACAACACCAGACTCAAGACAATGGAAAATCATATCAAATACGTGGAGGCGCATTTGGTCAATTCGGCGCAAGAATTGAGGAAAAATTTGGAGCTCAATTGCAGAAATCAAAGCTAGCTCGATGGAACTTTGTAGGAATTTCAATCGGAGGTCAAGGATTTGAAAGTTGAGATGAATGCGAAGATTTTTGAGATAAATGGAACTCTGATGGAGATATTAGCTGCGCTCAAGGAATTGCGAAAGGGCAAGAAGACATCGACGAAGGCGGGGAGTGCTAGTCGGAGCTCCGGCATGGGAAAAACTTCTACAGAAACGCAAGCAATTAGACCTGGTCATGCTTTGAGAGGTAATGTCCTTGTTATCAATAACCCTAGGATTCTAATTGATGATGAATAATTATGGGAATAATCAGCCTAAAATGGAATTAACCGTATTCTCTGGAGAAAAAACTTGTTGAATGACTTAGGAAGTGTGAATTTTTTCCAACTATTATCAAATATTTGATCCTCAGAGATTAGAAGCTATTGATATATACTTGGAAGGTAGGGCTGGAGTTTGATATCAAAATGAAAAGGGGATTAGGAGGATGACTACCTGAAATGAAATTTGTGAGGCTGGGTTGAGAAGGTTCTCAGATATAGGGGGTAGAGATGAGGTCGAAGAATTTAATAAATAGTATCAAACTGGAACTGTGGGGGAGTAACAAGAGGTATTTGAGAAGCTACATTCCAAGATTATTTGTAAACATCCCTATTTGTTGGATAGGTATTTCATGTCGAGTTTTGTGAGTGGTTTAAAAGATGAACTCAAACCAATGATAAAATTGTTCAAACCCGAATCACTACATGAAACAATTAAAGTAACTCACCTACATGAGTTGAATTTGGAATTGTAAAATAAGAAGCATAGGAATGTGGGAACTGTTATTCAGAATAGTGTGGCTAGTAAGCATAGTATTGATAGGGGGAAATGGGGTAATAGTGACGCTAAAGTGGCTTATGAGAAACCAGTCTAGAGTAATTTTGATTCAAAAACTGCTTATGATAAACCAGTGTGGAGACCCAATTCTGGGGAAAATAAGAAGGTGTGGAATGATAGGTTTAAGAGAATTTCTCCTCAGGAGTTGCAATATAGGAGAGAACACAATTTGTGATATAAATGTGGAGATAAGTTCACACAGGGGCATACCTGCAGGTTTAGGAAAATACAACATATTATGGGATGCGAGACAATTAACCAGGGAGAGATTTTAATGGAAGCAACTGAAGGTTTGGAGGATTTCGTTGATGAAAATCCTGAACTAATTTCCTTGAAGACGGTTGGTGGAAACAGGGATTCTCGAATTAATGCTTTTACAATGTTCGGGCAATTGCAAGGGGTTCAGATTAGCATTCTGCTAGACACGGGATCGACTGATAGTTTTATTGATCCAACAATTGTTAACACGGTGGGGTTACCTGTAGTTAGAACAAGACATTTTCTTATCACCATTGCGGATGAGAGTAAAGTCTATAGTACGGGTCTCTGTCCGTAGGTTTTATTAAGTGTGAAGCACAATGATTTTTTATTTGATTTGAAGGTGATGGAGCTTGGGGGAGTGGATATAATATTGGGAGTCGATTGGATGAAATACTTCAGTCTGCTAACTTTTAATTTTAAAGCTCAGCATGTATTTTTTTTACAGCAAGGGATACCACTGGATAATGCAAGTTTCAACTGAACCTTTGGATATTGAGTTGATTAAACAAGTGAAGTTTCAAGAAGACAGAGGGAGGGCTCAGAAGTAGTGGACAAAATGTAAAAAGAGGAAGGTATATATGATGAAAATGACTGGCATGGGGAAAGACTCGGAGCAGGAGATAATTGGTTTGAAACGGATTCAAGAGGGATTCTGTAACATGGTTGGGAACCTAATATTTGATGCGGTTGAAAATAATATTTTTGGATTACCAAGGAATCTTGCAGGTGTTAGAGAAGTAGTAATGGAGGCAAGGGAAGAAGCAGATTAAATTGCAATCACAGATAGTGAGAGTTTGAGGATCAATAATTTGCTGGTTCTGAAAGATATCAAGCAGGTCCTCTCTCATTTCTCCTGAAAGGAATGTAGATCATCAGATTAACCTAAACCCTAACTCAAAGCCTTTTAAAATAAAACCCTACAAGTACTCACATGCCTATAAGGCAGAGATAGAGAAACAAGTGAAAGAGTTGCAGGAAAATCAAATGGTATAGGTTAGTAATAATTCTTATGCTTCGCCTGTAGTTCTAGTGAAGAAAAAAGACTCATCTTGAAGGGTGTGTATAGATTATAGGAAATTAAATGATCTTACTATTAAAGATTGTTTTCCTATACCGATTATCGATGAGCTTTTAGATGAGTTAGATAGGGCTGAGTATTTTTCTAAACTCGATCTTAGGATGAGGTACCACCAAATAAGGGTTAGAAATGGAAATATAGAGAAGACGGTTTTCCAAACCCATCATGGTCACTTTGAGTTTATAGTGATGCCTTTTGGTCTTACTAATGCACCAACAAATTTTCAGGAATTAATGAATCAAATTTTCAGCCCTTATCTTCAGAAGTACATACTTGTGTTTCTTTGAAGATGTTTTAGTGTATAGCAAGAATTTAGTTGAACATTGTGAGCATCTGAGGTCTGTTCTGGAGATTTTACAGCAACATAAGCCTTATGCTAAGTTGTCTAAATGCGTATTTGTTGAAACTCAAGTGGAGTATTTGGGACATGTTATTTTTGGGCGAAGGATGGAAATGGATAGGAGTAAGATTAACAGCATTTTGCAGTGGCCTATACCGAGGACAGTGAAAGAGGTTCGAGGATTTTTGGGATTTACAGGGTACTATAGGCGATTTATCTCACAGTACAGGGTTATTTGTAGACCTCTGCATAACTTGCTTAAGAAGAATTCTTTCGAGTGGAAGGAGAGTGCAGCTGAAGCATTTGATCAACTTAAGAAGAAGTTGACATCTACCCTCGTTTTGAAAATGCCAGATTTTAATCAACCATTCATAATTGAGACAGAAGCATGTGAAGAATGGGTGAGAACTATTTTGATGCAAGAGCATAGACCTCTTGAGTTTTTGAGCAAGGCATTTTGTCAAAAGAATAAAGGAGTATCTACATATGAGAAGGAATTATTAGCTTTGGTTATGGCCGTAGATAAATTGAGGCATTACTTGGTCGAAAATCATTTCATTATTAGAACTGACCATAGGAGCTTGAAGTATCTGATTGAGTAGAAACTAACCAACGTTTTGCAACACAAGTGGGTGACAAAATTACTGGGCATGAACTTTGAAATACAATATAAGCCGGGCAGTTCTAATAAAGTAGCAGATGCATTATCAAGAAGGCCACATTCAGTTAGTGATTTTTCAGATGCTGAGCAAATATTAGAAGGATTGGGGCATGATTTTGTACTGAGTAAGAAAAAATATATACCAAGTTATGAATTTGAGAAGGAATCAATAGAAATATCGGAACCGGTTGAAACAATTATTGATGGAAAGAAGTGTGTGGATCCATAAGTGAATGATATGGAAAATGATGAATTTGGGAAAAAGGTATTTTGTTCGTTGGCTTGGAACAACATTTCATACTTACCAGAAAATAGATATGGTGAACTCGCCATGGAATATGGTGATGAAAAAGGATTGGTACTTGTTGTGTAAGCTTTGATGGTTAACGAAAGTTGTAGAGCGGTAATATCATTAGTACCAATATGGATGAACCAAATCAAAAAATCTTATGAGGGGGGTACTGAGAGTCAGGAGTTGATTGCTCAGTAGTTTTGGGAACACGTCTACCACTGGTTATCCATATGTTAGAGGTGTTCTGAAACTGAATAACAAAATTGTAGTGGGGGCTTCTAATCAGGTCAAGGAAAAGATTATAAAATCTATGCACGCCTTAGAAATAGGGGGCCATTTGGGGCAGACATCAATAATAAAGAGAGTATTAGCTTTATTCCACTGGCCAGGTATGAAAATAGATATAGTGAATTATATCAAGAGGTGTGATACATGTCAAAGAAACAAAGTTGAACACTGTTTGAGTCTTGGTTTGCTACAGCCAATTCCAGTACCATCTCAACCGTGGTCTCAGATAAGCATGGATTTTGTGGAAAGATTACCCATTTCCAACAATAAAGATACGGTTTTGGTGGTCATTGACATATTTACAAAATATGGTCATTTTATTGCTATGTCTCATCCATTTTCAACTCCTCAAGGGGCGAAGTTATTTCATAATGAAATATGTAGATTGCATGGATCTCATGAGTTGATCATCACTGATAGGGATAGGTTATTTACCAGTCATTTTTTGAGGGAATTAATGTCTTTAATGGGAGTACAACTCAGGTTTAGTTCAGCCTACCATCCGCAATCCGATGGACAAACTGAGAGGCTGAATCATTTTTTTTAAAAATTATCTCTGTTGTTTTTGTGGCGATAAACTGAGTTCTTGGAGTGAATGGTTGCCGTCGGTAGAGTGGTGGTACAATACGACGTACCATTCTAGCATAAAGATGACGCCCTATGAAGCTGTACATGGAGTAAAGCCATTGTCCGTTCCTCTTGGAACCTTTAGGGATGCATTGATACCGGCAACTGCTAATATTTTGTACTTGCATGAAACAGTAAACCATCTTTTAAAGATGCATCTTGAATTACCTCAAATCCGGATGAAACA
Organism: Rubia tinctorum; assembly: GCA_032355605.1. Taxonomy (NCBI): domain Eukaryota; kingdom Viridiplantae; phylum Streptophyta; class Magnoliopsida; order Gentianales; family Rubiaceae; genus Rubia; species Rubia tinctorum. The sequence goes on along the minus strand of JAULKM010127776.1, from coordinate 14,860 downwards.
ATTTGCGTATGCTAAGAGAATTGAACGGAAGCTGGAAGAAGGAGATTGGGTACTTCTAAAATTGCAGAAGTACAAACAACAATCTGTAGCTGTCAGAGAAAATATAAAGTTGGCTCCTAATTATTTCAGACAGTATAAGGTGCTCCGGAAGATAGGGGAAGTTGCATACAGAATTGAATTACCCCCTACCAGCCGAGTGCACCCTGTGTTTCATGTTTCACTGTTGAAGAAGTATGTAGGGAATCACCCTCCGATTCAAACTGAGATTCCAGAACAAGATTATGAAGATTTGCTGGTGTTGGAGCCTTTCAAAATTTTACAAACAAGGTTGCATAATCATGGCTCAAGACAGGAAATACAATGGTTGGTGCAATGGAAGAATTTACCTCCAGAAGAAAGTTCTTGGGAGTGTGCTAATACCATTCAGCAGCAATTCCGCCATTTCCGAGCAGCAATTAAGGGGGAAGGTTTGTCATAAATCTCAAGGACATGAAGGTCTTTTCTCTTGTTTCAGATCTTAATCCAAAGAAGGGGAAACAGGGTGTGGAAAAAAGAAAATGAAGAGCAGAGAAGAAGTAGTGCCCAATTGAAGAAACAAAATTCTTTTAACAACGGTTTGGATTAGTTTGTTAGTGATCGGATATAAAAATAATTGTAGAATCATGATAGGAGGTTATCAGTTGGATATCCTGATCTTGTTCATACGAATTAAGCTGCCATAATAGTTATTCTCTTCTCTTCTCTCCTCAATTCTGGTTTTACAATAAATTTGTTTTGTTTCTTTTAGAACCTGTAAAAACCCTTTGTACTTATAATCTAATAAAAATAAAAAAATAAAAAACCCTTCACATTTTACAAAAGCCCAAGGCCCAATTGCACTTCAAAATTCCTAAGAGTGTATATATAATTCCCCCCACACCAATCGTGTTCAGTTACGCCCCACACCATTCTCATCTACCTCTGCCCCAATCCGCCATCACCCACCCAATCTGCCACCACCAACCACCCAATCCGCCCATTCTCTTCTTCCTTCTTCTCTCTCAATTGGCCAAATCCCCCACCACCTCAAATCAACGACACCTCATCACAACCTCACATCACGACCACGTTACCACCACCTCGCATCGGCCACATCGCCACCACCTCACATTGACCACCTTGATACCGCCGCCAACACCACCTTGGCACCGCTCGTCGACACCACTCGTCAACAGAACTGCGACGCTTAGCTCGTCAGCACCGCCACGTCGCTTCAACACCACTGCCTCGACATCACTCATCAACACTGCTGCAACGCTCCACTCATCAACACCGATGCTCCAAAGTGTTTAGGGTTACATATGTTTCTATAGCTTTTTTGCAGATTTTGTATGTATATTGTGTTTGATTAGCAATTATGTGTTATAATTTTGATTGTATAGATTGAGATTTGTTTTTACTTCAAATTTGGGCTGTGATTCTAGAAAAAATTGAGCTCTGTAACCTGGGCGGAAAGTTGTATATGGGAATGAACTACCGAATACAAAATCGATGTCGATTCTGCATTCGGTGATTTTTTTTAAAAAAATCAATCAGTACGTGCGACATCGCAATGATATCGGTTAAATTTTTTTCCCTAGGTTACAATCACATGCGACATCACATCGGTGTCGGTAAAAACTTTTACCTCGTGTGTAACTAGGTGCGATATCGCACTAGTTACTTTGGTTCTTTTTCAAAAAAACCGAGGTAAAAGATATTGAAATCGAGGTAAAAATTATACTTTTTACTCCTCCTACAATTACCTCGATTATTTTTTGTATTCATAGAGGTTTTTACCTTGATTTTTTCTGGGACTAAAAACCGAGGTAAAAACCCCTGTAGAAACGAGATAAAAGGTGTTGTTTCTTACAGTGTATGGAATAGAGCTATCCTGTGCAATATCTTTGGGAAATTCAGTCCAAAAAATAAATAACCTCTGGGTTAAGTGGGTACAATAATTTTACATGAAAGGTAGGGAGCTGAAAGATTGCAAAGCAAAGGTGGAGAGTAGCTATGCTAGGAAAACTTTGATGGACTTAAACAGGAGGAATGGGGGATGTTTGATTTTGAATGTTAAGGGGAGGTTCAAAATTTCTTTGGCTTATATACATTTGCAGGGGGATCTGCAATCACGGAAGCAATTTGGAGGAAGCACCTGTTACCTCAACACTCCTTTTTCTTCTGGATGATGGCATTGGGAAGGCTTTCTACCGAAGACAGATTAAGGAGCTTTCACCAGTCGGAGCAACTTATTGCCTGCTTTGTGATGATCAAATAAATGAGAATCGTACTCATTTCTTTAAACATTGCAGGCTATTCCAAGAATTGGCTATTTCTTTGTTCAGTGATCTGAGAAGTGCTAGAAGATCATTTTGACCCGGTCCATTTGGATTGGATTGGATTGGGTCGGGTCAATGTCTCATTTGGATCAAGTGGATCGGGTCAAAATGGGTCGGGTCAGGTTTTGACCAAAATTAACCTGTTTTGACCCATTTGCAGTTTTGCTTCATTTTCTTGAAATATAGATTAATTTTTAAATCATTTTTATAAAAATAATTTATTAAATTCAACATGTCCACTATTAATTTACTTCAAAAACAAATTTAACATTTTTGAAAAATATTTTTAAAAAAATTAAATAATTTTATAAAGCTACTATTAATTATAAATAATAAATTGATTAAAATGTGAAATATATAGCCATAATTATATAAATAAATTTTAGTAAAATTATATCTTTTATTTGAAATATTAAAATTATTATAACTAAGTGGAATGAAAATAATTGTATTTTTTTCTGTATCAAGTGAATAATTTATAATAAAATAAAATAAAATATGTTTTTTTAAATTATATGAAAAAAGTATCATTTTATTTATTATTTAAATATTAATATATTTAAAAATGATTTATTTTATTGAATAAATTATAAAAAATATCTACTATGATCTGGGTCGATTTGGGTCAATCTTGTGACCCTGTCACTAAAAAAAGTCTAGTAGTGACACATACTTTGTAACAGGTAAGGAAATGTCACAATATTTACTCCACCTTCAGGGGTGACGGCAAGCTGGTGGTGGAGGAAGGGGCAGCAGAGGTGGTGGAGGTATAAGGCATTTTTGTCTTTTAAATTTTAGCATTAGGTTGAAAGGGTATTTTGGTCATTTTCTGTCGGCCAATGGTCGAGAATAGCCCGTCAATGCCGGAATATAGTATTTGGGGTTATATTTGCACTTATATAAAGTAGTTAGGGTTGTTTTTGCACTAAAAAATATCTCATAATTATATCTGCACTTTACCCAGTATATAGGGTTATATTTGTTTATCTCCCAAAATAAAATAGAAGATGTTTCTGAAACAAAGTCTTTAAACATTCAAGAACCATGTATTTTGATTAAAAATAATTATTTGTTTAAGGTCTAATGATGTGATAGGCAGTACCAGGTGAAATCGGGAGAGTGACTTTGTACAAGGATGGTTCAGTTTTTAAAGAAATGAAATCCCAGTTCCAAAAAAAAAAACTTAATACTCCCTATGCTTCATTGGATATGATACACTTTTCTTTTTCTGCTGTTTTAGTGAATTTGACACAATTTTCTTTTTCGGTAAGATTCCTTCATTTTCATCCACTCATTCTATTTTTTTCTTCAAAATTTAATTTCATCTACTCGTTTCATTCACATAAATTCAAGCATCCAAGTCTAATGTGTTACATTCAATGAAATGCGATGTAGTACTCCAGAATGGGCAAAAGATTATCGATTGACACTTTTATTGATTCTTTAACTTGGTTGCTAGCTTTGATAATTCTCCTTGAATCTGAATTCGTATGTAACACATAGAAAACCGCTTAGAACCAATACGATTATATGAATTTGTCATTGTAAAAATGGAAGTTTTGGAAATAGATAGTCTCGGGAAATACGACATGTTTATAAGTTTATGGATAGTCTACTATATTTTTTACCTTAAATGTTTTAATTTTTTAAAAATAAAATTTGAGTATTGTACTTTAAAAATTAAAATAAGTAATAGGATTATTTACATTTATAACCCTGACTTTAGGTTGAAAGTGCCAATATAACACTGCAATCTCAGAAAGTGCTAAGATAACCCTAACTTATTATTGTATGTGTCAATCTAATCCTAACTTTTGGAAAAATTGTGCCGATATACCCAAACTCTATCTTTCCGGCATTGACCGCGTAAATTTCGGCGAAGAGAAAAAGGAAATGACTAAAATAACCTTTAGCTAAAATTTGAAATTTTGTGACCGAAATACCCCTCAGAGTTATACACGGTTATTTCAGCACATAGTCAATAAAGTCAGGTCATTTCTGCACTTCTGATATAAAGACAAGGTTATTTAAGCACATAGTTAATGTAATGAAGGTTATTTCAGCACAATTGACATTTGAGAAATTCATACCCGAATGCTTTACAACATACAAGACCACAAGGAAGGCAGCAAATTACAGCAACTACATCCAAAAAAAGCACCAAAATAAATTCACAGCAACCACCTAACATTACAACCATTCAAAACATAACAAAAATTAAGAAAAAACGCCCCCTATTTTGACAGTACATGAAACCAAACTAAACCTCATCCATTATAGGACTTCACAACCCGCCCCTGTTTAACACCATAAACAACCCTAACAAAACCAAGAAAAACAAAACCTAACATCTCCACGAACACATAAATCACAATAAAACAGGCAAAGTTCTAAAAATTATTTAAAAATCCAAGGAAATTCACCCCCAATGACACATTTTACCCCTAAATCTCAAATAATGAACAAAACCAACTCTATAAGGGGAATTAGAGGCAAAAACTAGGGCAATATCCAACACATATTCACGAGAGATTACCATTACAGATAATGCCATGTTTTGGGGGGTGAATCCGGCGGGAAAGATGCAAAACAAGGAAATTCGTCGGCTGCTTTTATACGAGGAATGAAATATGCCGCCACCGACGAGGAACAACGGACGATTGCAGAGATGAAGTGTGACTAGGCAACTCCTCAGTTTCTATGCTTCGGGTTGAAGAAAGCGGGAAGAAGGGTGGAGCGGGAAGAAAGTCTGGGGAAAAATAGAAAATGCAAGAGAAAATAGTAGAAAAGGAGAAATGAAGTAATGGGCAAGGACGTCATTACATATTTTCTGACTTTATCTTTATTAAAAAAATGAGGGAAAAATTTATTTTCACCTTATTCCGACAGTAAAATAGTTGACTAAAAAGTCAACATTGGTCAAGGGTTATTTTGGCACTTTCTGAGATTGTAGGGTTATATTGACACTTTTAGCCTAAAGTTGGGGTCATATTAGCACTTAACCCTTTTTGAAATTTAAGAGAAAAACAATATTTTCCTTAAAATCCGGCCATAAATCAGTTGATTGAAAAGTCAAATGAGTCAAAAGTTATTTTGGCACTTTATGAAATTGCAGGGTTATATTGGCACTTTGAGCCTAAAGTCAAGGTTATTTTGACACTTAACTCTAAGTAATAATGTGTATTTGAATGTGAAAATATAAAAATATACTTCCTCCGTCCCATAGAAATTGACACAATTACTTTTGGTTCGGTATTTTATGCAAGATGAGGTGGAAGTGTTGATGAGAAATAAATGAAGAGTATTTTTGTAATGAAATAGTTGACAAGTAGATTTAATCAACATGTTGAGCAATAATACAGTAAATGAATAAGCTCGTGTTTTGCCACTTTAGGTAAGTTTTGGATTGTGTCAATTTCTTTGGGACGGACGAAAATAGAAATTATGTCAATTTCTATGAGGTGGAGGGAGTATAATATAAATAATATTTTTCAAAATTAAATATGTAATTTAACAAATGGAGTGTATAAGATAAAAAATACGTAAACTATCCATAAACTTATACACATGCTGCCTGTCATGAGACTCACTCTTGGAATACACCTTTTCGTTTGGGAAAAAATAATGACAAAAATATCTTCACACCTTTCGTGACCAATTACAAAATTCTGATTGAAATTAAAGGCATTTTGTCAAAACTTTATAAACTTGAGGAAATAAATGTGTCATTCTTATACTACATCTTAGACCAAGGGTAGTGGCAGAAATTACCATCGGTTTCTTACCAATTGAATATATTATATTTCACATTCTCTTTCTCCCATCCCACTCTAAGAAACCGTTTTTTCCCTCCACAATGGTAAGAAATCACTTTCTACTATTCATGGACCCCACTTGATTTTTCTTTATCTTATTCATTAATTTTACTAATAACATTTAATTTAAATAAATTTGTCCATCCAAAATAAATTGAATGTGATATTTAATATTACATTATAATTTTTAAAATTTAATTTAATTTTTAAAATAATTATTCTATATTTTTCAATATTTTTTTCAATAATTTTCTCAAAAATTATTCTAGATTTTAAAAAAACAAAATTACAGATTTATAAATTAAATTTTATAAATTTAAAAAGCATTCAGATTTTAAAAAAACAAAGGTAGGGACAAGTGGTCCCCCACCGGTTTCTTACTAAGAAACCATGGGGCGGTTTCGTTTTCTAGAACGGTTTGTTAAAATTAAGAAATCGTCATTGCACATGCCCTTACTACGTTTTAACAAACGATACATTTTTCAAAGTGAGTAATGATAAAGATACTGAGAATTTAGAGTGAAATCATACAGTGACTGATGTGACAATAATGAAGCGACAAATGTATCCCTTATTAGTTAATTTTTTTAAAGATAATTAGCGATTTAGTCTTTTATTAGTATCCACATCATTCACTATATGTTTCACTGTGAATTTTCGCTATCCCTATTATCACTCTTTCAAAATAATCGTTGTCCTAATTGAACCTGCAAGTCGGCATTACATGCAGTCTTAAAATTTCCCTCATCAGATTTCAAATTTTTCCGTTCCTTCTAAATCAAACATACATAGACCAACATTGTGTAAGCTGTAACTACATTCATGGGCGGACGTAGGCGGGGCTGTGGGGGTTTCAGCCCTCGCTGAGATGAATGATACGGAAAATATGGAGCAATTTTTTTTAAAAAATATTTATCAGCTCCTTCTAATACAATGAAAAATTGAGATTTTTTTCCTTTACATATTAGCCCCGCCGAAGATGGTTTAAGCCTCTGCCCCTAACTACATTTGCACATTTAAGAAAGTACTACACACAACTTAATAATGGGAGCAAAAATGAGTACAATTAGGCTTTCTTGCCCGTACAGATTACGTGATATTGGCACGACTCAATAGAATAATGGAGTCTGAGTATCAGCGAACGCGACTCTTCCATTGAACCGCACCAATATCTCGTTTTTAAATACCTGCAAATGGCTAAATCTACTGAAACATAATAAAAAGTTGGAGTGAAGGAGAAAGAGAGGAGGAGAATGTGAAAGGGACGTTTCTAAGGGCACAAGGAGAATGAGTTTCTGAGTCTGATATGGAGAATAAATTGAGGAAGTCTCATTCAATGCTTTCAACTACTCAGCTACAGAGGAAGTTGAACCGCATTAACTGGTCGACGAAGAAAATAAAGGTTAAGACCACGTGCAACGGTGAGACGACATTAAGCTCGTTCAATTCTTTAAATAATCAATGTCTCTCTCCCACATCAGCATTGAGCCTGTAAATAAATCATCACTTTTTTTCCACAGTGGTTGAGACATTTCTAAACCCACTTCATTAACCCCACTTAGTTCTCTCTATCCTACTCATTAATTTTACATTTAATATTTAATTTATATAAATTTACCTTAAAAAATAAATTCAAATGTGAAATTTAATAATACATTTGTAATTTTTGAATTTAATTTAATATAAAATTTTTTTCAAAAATTAATTTCAATTTTTAAAATTTATTTTATGAACCATAATTAAAAAGAATCATATATTTTTTAAACAATGTACTTTTATTTTTTTTAAATGACCAAAATTTAATTTAAATTTTAAAAAATAAAAATAGAATTTTTAATTTTTTTGAATTTTTAAATAGAACAAAACATTTTTTTCTTCAGATTTTTAAAATAGAACAAAAGATTTTTAAAAAGCTATAAAAAAATTTAAAAAGGGGGGGGGGGGGACAAGAGGTGCCACGTGGGCCAATATCAGGGTGCCACGTGACATCCTTGATCAAATAAATCAAACGCAATTAAGTAGCACATGGACTGGTGTCAGAGGCTTGGCAGAGCAATTAATGCAGAGTCGAATTAAATCCACCAGTCAGAGCAGCGAGCTGCAGCCGCTCCGAGCCCCCCACTGTATAGATTTTCGGGCTTGATTCCATCCCAATTTTTAATGCAGTCCAAATTGAGCGCCTGCACATGTTGTAAGTGGAATTGTTGTAGCATCGATATGAAGCTTTTGCATTAAATGGGCATGATGAATTGCTAGAGCATGTTGGTTTCTAGTAGTCATCGATCCTACTACTTTTTACCTAGCACAACTACAGTAATTGTATCCAATTCAAAAATCGAATAATCCAAATTCAAACAATCCAAATCAAATTTAAAATATAATTTTTGAATAGCCGAATTGAATAAATCGATTTTTTAATATGATTTTTGGTTTGGTTTTGGATATTGAAACTCAATTCGAAACTCAACCCGAATACCGAATCACAATTAAAAATAAATTAATTGTATATATTAATAATATACTTTTAAAACTCTAAAAATTATTAATGGGAAGTTGTACAAATGGTGGCAACTACTATCATTATTCATACTCTGTAGTTAGAAATTGTGACCGGATTGTCCTAGTTGACATTTATGTTTCTGATTGTCCACCTATTGTTGAGACCCATTTCTATGGACTTCTCCGGCTGTAGAAGAAAATCAATAGGCGCAAACAAGGACTTTATTTATTGGTGGATAAAGTAGCATATTACGTTTGTGATTTTTCTTATTAAGTTGCAACAACCTCTATACCTGCTTGAACTCCACATAGTGGCGGAGTGGCCTATGATCTTCGTTTCAATTTTTGTTTGACTAAATATATATATATTTTAAAAAATTAATCTTTAACATTTAACGTAATTTTAATTTTTTTATGGTTGAATTTGTATTATAGTTGTTGAAATTTTATTTTGAACACTTGAGTTTGATGATATAGAAATTAAATTACATATTTTTATAAAACTTTAAATTAAAACATATATATTTTTAGTAATTGTTTAAAAATTTCCCATGAATTTAGTTTGTTCGGTTTGAAACCGAATTCAATCCGAATATCGAATTCTATCCAAACTACTCGGGGTTTTTTTGAGTTATTCGGATCGGTTTCAATTTTGCATTTTTTAGGGGGTAAAATTGAATAACCCAAACCAAATGAACCAAAAATCTATTAAACCGACTTGACACCCACCCCTAATTCTCTCCATCCTTTGCCGCTCTTCTATGATACTACTAATTAACTAGAGTTGGCAATCGATCTGGACGGCAAATGAGGGGTTTGATCCGGCTTGACATTTAACTCAGATGTTCTAGCTTTGAATTACTGGGCAATGTGTTGGGCTTTGATTGGCATATGAGTTAAAATCTGTGATTAGATACGTCACAGCTCAGGGGATACTGGGACGACTTAAATGGCTCGTTCGAGCATGAATCAAGGGAGCTCAACCCATTTTTTTTTATAGAAATAGTATACTTTCATATGTATCAAAATTTTAGCATTTACCTGATCTCATATCCTTACTACAACTACTAACTTTCTAAAGCCATAAGTTTAGCACATTGCATTCTCAACTTAGGTTTCAACCAAGCTCTAGATACTATACATTTAATAATATCTCTAACAATTATATCTCCATTTTCAAAATTTCCTAAACAAACATCATTTCTCCATTTCCATGTCCTGTAAATGCATTTACCTTTAATCTTCTGCAGCAGTCACACATATTATGAGTCCCAATCCTCTGCCTTCCTTTTAATCTGCATCCATTCTAGTACAACTTCCCAAATTCTGCTTGTTTTCTGACATTCAAAGAACAGGTGTTTATGGATTCATCTTGCTCACATAAGACACATTTAGCCTCCACCTTGATCCCAAACCGCACCAGCCTATCCTTTGTGGCAAACCTCCTATGAAATGCCATCCACAAACTGAAAAATGCTCCAGGTCTAGCCATATTGCCATACATCATACCCCTCTATTGCACCATTTCAGATCTGTCCCTGAGAGCTTTATACATCTTATTCATACCATATTTCTGAAGTCCCAACTGTCTAGCCCATTCTACATTATCCTTCACCATCTCTCTATTTTTAGTAATGCTTTCAAGTAACCAAAAACAGTCTGAAGGCAACACAAAATTCATCACATCACCACCTTGCATGTTATACTCATGAATCCACCTAATCTAGAGTTTATCAGCTTTCTTACACAAATTCCACAACAATTTCAACATATTGGCCTCATTTCATACCTTTAGAGGGATCACATTCATACCTCCATACTTCTTTTCTGTACACACCTTCTCCCATGCCACGAGTGATTTTCTTGTCACTACTCCGCCACCACTCCACAAAAAGGATCTACATAGGGCTTCAACATGTTTCAATGCAGCTTTAGGAAGAGTAAAGCTCTGCATCCGGAATTTACAATTGAAAATAACAAACTAGTAATTAATTGAATCTCCCTGCATAACTGAGTGTTTTAGCACTTCGGTGTTTCAACCCGCATATCATTTTCTCCATTAAAGGCTGACATATGAATAAATTAGGTTTTCTACTGGTTAAAGTGACTCCCACATATCTGAATGGTAATCTCTCCTCTTCAAAACCAGTGAGCTCCTTCACCTATTGTTTAACCTCATCATTTACAGCTCTAAAAAACACCTTACATTTTGCTTCATTTACTTATAAACCTGCTGATTTAGATTTTTTTATAAGCACTCATTAAGGCCTGAACAGATTTAATGTCACCTCTTGACAACAACACAACATCATCAATAAAGCTCAAATTCATCAGTCCCAACTTCTCACACTTTGCATTATATTTAAAGTCACTATTACTCCTTAGAGTTTGCAAATACCTACTCATATACTTCATAACTATCACAAAAGGTAAAGGGGAGATGGGATCACCTTGTCTCAACCATCTCTTAGCAATGATCGATTTAGTGCAGCAACCATTAACCATATATTTGAAAGAAAATATCTTCACACAAATCATTATCCACCATACAAACCTTCAAAGTGTTCCTATCTCCCTCATTATAGCTTCCAATGTGGACCAATCAGCAGTATTATAGGCCTTCTGAATATCCATCTGAAACAAGCATCTGAGACCCTCATTTTCCTGTTATAGCCTCTGATAAGCTCAAAAGCTACTAGTATATGATCATGGCTATTCCTACCTGGGACAAATGCAACTTGATCCTCCCCTATCACCTCATCTATCTCTCTGCCTAGCCTTTCATTCAACACTTTAGAAATTATCTTACAGAGTGTAGTACAACATGAAATAGGCCTTAATTTTTTACAACTTTAGCACTTGGATGTTTAGGAATTAGTGTAACAACTGTACAGTTCACTGCTCTATATATCCTACCATTTTCTAGGAAATATTTCATAGCATCCATCACATCAGCTTTCAACAAATTCCAATTAACTTTAAAAAACTTGGCAGAAAAACCATCCTCACCTGGTGTTTTGAGATCTCCAATGCTCTTTAAAGGTCTCATGACTTATTTTTGTCACTTCTGCAACCAGCCTCCTTTTTTCTTCATTACTCATAGTTTTTCCTTTACTCATTGTCTCCAGATCTATGCCCTTGATATTTTCCTCAGTTCTTCCAACCAACTGTTCATAGAAAGATACAACTTCCTCCTTCATTTCTTCGTGTCTATATGTTTCACTCCCATCTCTTTTCTCTATTTTCAGAAGAGTGATAATAGGGAAAGTGAAAATTCATAGTGAAACTCATAATGAATGATGTGGATGTTAGTAAAAGACTAAATCACTAATCACCTTCCTTAAAAGGTGAGACTAATTAGAAATAGATATGTCTTTTCATTATTGCCACGTCAGTCACTATGTGGTTTCACTATAAATTTTCACTCCGTTAATCATTACTATTTTCAATATTCCCAGGGCATTATTTTTTGTTTTAACTGATGCATGAAAATACCCATTATTCCCATCACCAAGACTGAGCCAATTTATTTTTAACTTCTGCATGGCCACCATTTCATCTCTCATTCCATTTCTTAATCTCCCATATGTAGTCAATCACCTTCTGAATCAGCACCTCATCCATTCTGCTCTATCCCTGTTCATCTTGAGCTTTGCTTAGTCCACTTCTATTCTACTCTAATTTTTGTTTTATCCCATTCAACTTCAACATTTTCTCTTTCAAATCCCCTTGCAGTTTGAGTAGCTTGTTCCATAATATGAACATCGGCCTACCTTTCAACTCTTTACTCCAACTGTCTCTAATTGTTTTCATCATCTCTGCATCCTCCAATAGACATTTCAAAAATTTAAATTTTATGCTTCTTCTTTTCTACTCAGTTTGCATACTAATCTTCAGCATTAAATGATATGATGTTCCAGCTTCCATGTTAACCACCTGAGCTGAAGCAAATTTCTGAAACCAATCAACATTTGCAATAGGTCGATTTCTATAATTTGCTCCAGGTCCTAGAGTTCATGAACTTTTTTTCATAGCCTCCAATTCTATCTCTGGTAGTTAGTACATTATTATAATCTCTCATTAGTATCCATGGTCCCTGCACTTTGTTCAAAAGCTTCTCAATATCATTCTATAACGTCTTCCTCTGCTTCAGATAATTACTAGCATAAATAGTTCCAAAGGCATATGCTAGACCATTCCAAGCCTTCATATTTTCCACTTCACCCTTATTATAACTGGACTTTATTTCACCTGAATGTTCTCCTTTCTACAGATTTTCCAGATTTTTCAAGCCTTTCTCCTTACCTTTGCTTCTTTTCTTTACCACACTCCACACTTCTTCCTGCGTTATCTCAACCACTTTCTCCCGATGAACTTCGTCTTTCTTTTCCACCCGACTCTCATTCTCTTCTAGTACAATGGTTTTCGGTTGTCACTGTTTCACTCTTTTACTCCTTCTACCTCTTTTTATAGAAAATATGTCCAACCACCTGACATTTTTCACAAAACTAAGGTTTCCATTCTAGTTCAATGCTTTGTTTTATCTTATTTCCTTCCACATCTTTAATTGTAACTGATTCTGGAATATTCTGAGTAATATCAACATCCATCAAAATTCGCGCATACGATATCCAGATCTTATTAGCAGTACATTCATCTGTAAACAAAGGTTTCCCAATCACAGTTCCAATTTTTTCTAAGCTCTTAACTCCCCATAAGTGCAGTGGCAGGTTTGGCAGCTCTGGCAATTTCACCCAAATTGGCAAAGTTCTCACCATATCATTTTTCAATGAAAAATTCTTCTTCCATTCATGTAGAAACATAGTCATATTGAAAATGCTATATGGGCCTTCCTCATCACGTCATCCCTATCCTGGACTGATTTGAATCTCAGGATAAAATACCCTTTATCATTATAAAGCATCTCTGGTACAGGCACAAACGACCACATTCTAGTCATAAACCTTTTAAGAGCATTCATTATTAGGTCACCACCTATAACATATATAATCAGAGCCGAATCCCAATACTTAATTTCATCTTCAACATCTTCCAATTGAATCTCAACTTCCTTATCACCATCAACAATTTTAGGAGCAACAAATTCCATTTGTAAACCATTCGATTACCACTAATAATATCAACCCAAAATTTATTAGACCTAATTTGAGCTGAATTAGTTTGGATTACCTCAGTTTGGATCTGATCAACCTCTTTTTGATCCTGTTCTTCTTCGCTCGTTTCTTCACCAATAGCCTCATCTTCTTTGTTCGTTTAAACCTTCACTACCACAGAAACCCCCTCCCTTTAGCACCGGTTTTAGTAGCACCGGTATTTTAAAATAGGCACCGGTTTTTTGAAAACTGGTGCCAAAAAATAGCATCGGTTTTCAAAAAATCGATGCTTAAGTGAAAAACTGGTGCTAATTGTTTTTGCCACCGGTTTTATTATATCTAACACCAGTTTTTTTACTAAATTTGGCACCGGTTTTTTAACACCAGTTCTAGAGTTTAAAAAACGGTGCCCAAAAAAATTGTTAGCACCGGTTTTTCATATAAGCACCGGTTTTTCGAAAACCGGTGCTATTTTTTGGAACTGGTTTTCAAAAAACTGGTGCCTATGTTAAAAAATCGGTGCTAATTTTTTTTTAAATTCAATCTTCCCGTTAAATATTTCAAAATTTTCGCCAAAATTTAGCACCGATTTTCAAGAACCGGTGCCTGTGTTAAAAAACCGCTGCCAACATTTTCAAAATTCAATCTTCCCGACCAAAAATTTAAAAAATTCACCAAAATTTAGCACCGATTTTCAAAAACCGGTGCCCACGTTAAAAAACCGGTGCCTATGTTTTTAAATTCAATCTTCCCACCAAAAAATTTAAAAAAATCACCAATAATGTTAAATTTTGGCGAAAAATTTCATGAGATGTGCGCTGCTGCCCGCAGTTGCGCGCAGCCGCTCAAAGCTAAATTATATTTTTGCGCAAAAAGTAAAAACTTTACTCGTAACTCCAAATTGAAATCCGCTCGATCATGGTGCTTCTTTATACACCCCCATTTTATTTTCCATATTCGCAATGGAATATTTACCATCGATCGGGCACAAGAACATATCCGTAATCCTTTCCGATTTCTCTTCCTTACTTCTATGTAACCAACTCTAAGTTACTCTCGAACATCTACTAGC
>JAULKM010127769.1:0-19910 GCA_032355605.1 Rubia tinctorum | reverse complement strand
CTACTACACGTTGCATAATAAAACTTTAATATTGCAACAAAGACCTTTTACCTTTTATTATTCTAATTAAACCCCATCTTTCCATAAGTTTATGGAAAGACCGTCTTTCCCAAAACTTTGTCATAGCTTTATATTACTATACACGTAATATTCTAATAATAGATCCAAATTACCACCTTGGTACTTTAATATTGATTTTCTTCTCTTTTTGGGACAATTTAATATTATTGACTCCTTCCTATTTGAATAAATACTAGATTGTTTTCATCCTCTCTATTTATATTTTTCTCTTTCAATACAATTTACATCAGTAATTTTACTTGTCTAAAATATTGTGTCATTTTACAAGAGACCAATATATAAAAATCAGAGGGAGTACAAGGTAGGTATGAGTTGAATTCAGAGCATGTACAGTGGATGTTTCAGAACGATTTCAATTATAAATTGAAATCGAACTGAAATGATAATAAAAAACCCCACAATGGAGGTTTAAAAGCGATTTCAAAGAATTAAAACCTTCCCTCCGTTTGCTTTGTCTCAAACCGCCCCACACCATTTTTTATCAGAATCAACGTGACCATGGGGTTCATCTGAGCTAGGGATGATCATGCGTCGGATCTGGGTCGGGTCTAATAAAACTCAGACCCGACCCTAAGAAAATTTAGTTAAACCCAGACCCGACCCGGACCGGACCCGTTGGGTCTGAATATTTTAGACCCGTACCCAGACCCAATGGGTCTAAACGGGTCTTAGGTCCAAAATGGGTCCTAAATGGGTCTAATATTCCATTTTATTTTCTTCACTAAATAAAATATATATTATTTTAAATACAAATAATTAAACTTCAATATGTATTAAAATTATTTTTCAAGATAACAAAATATACCATGCATATTATTTGTTGAATTTGAAATAAAAACACAAAGAGAATATGAAAGTAATTTAGAAATTTGGGTAAAATTATATATAGTTAGGCTTATATGGGTCTACGGGTTGGGTCTGGGTTTGGGTCGGGTTTGGGTCTTAGTATTTTAGACCCGGACCCAGACCCAGACCCGTATTTAAAAATCTAAACCCATACCTGGACCCGGACCCGATGGGTCTAAATTTTTTGAACTCATACCCGACCCAATGGGTCTAGACCCTGTGGGTATGGGTCGGGTACTGGACCCATGATCATCCCTAATCTGAGCCCATTTCTGGTCCCCTCCCCTGCCATGTGGTTGCATATTACTGGGCCACGTGACAACGTCTTTGAAAACTTTTTTAATAGAAAATTTTCTATTTTTTAAATTAAAAATCCAAATTAATTTCTATAATTTTTATAAATCGAAAAATCTTTTAAAAATCTTATTTTTAAAAGATCTAAAGTAAAATTTGGTTATTTTTAAAAATTGAAATTACATTTAAAAAAATGATGCTTTTTAATTATGGTTCATAAAATAAATTTTAAAAGTTAAAATCAATTTTAAATTTAAAAAAACGAAATTCAATTCAAAATTACAAGTGTATTATTAAATTTCACATTTCAATTTTTTTGATAGATACATTTTATTTAAGTTAAATATTAAAGGTAAAATTAATGAGTACGATAGAGAAAATCAAGTGAGATCTATGAAATAATTTCATAATGGTTTAATCATTGTGGAGAGAAAAATAGAGTAATTTGTGATTTCGGGATGAAATAGAGAGATTGATTATTTAGACCAGATTTACCCTTGTGAATGGTCCCAGTGAGCAGAATTTGATTGCGATAATCTGATGCCACCGACAGCACGGATCATACTCCATTGATGATTTCAATGGTGTGTTGGTGTTAATTTGTGGAGGAGATCTCACCATTGCAAAGAAGATGAACGAACAACGTGAGGTGAATTCAATACATTTACAAAGAAGAAAGGACCGAATTTATTAGAGCATACACAATTTTTAAATAAAAATATAATCATTGTCCACATCATCATCAACACTATCAATTTTTAAATAATATAATCACCCTCTCTTCTCAATTGCACTCACAAAAATTTCCTTCTCAAATTTAACTCTACAATCATAACTCAATTCCACACCATCATTGTCCCCACATTATTTTCCTTTTCTTTTACACATTTTTATATTTCTACAATATAATATTTATTACAACATATATATTTTGAATATGATGTATGTATATATATATATTAATATATCCATAGTAATATAAGTTTTGTAAACATATAAAATTATTTAAAAAATTGGTAGCCGAATAATCAAATTGGAAAAATAATAACCTTAATAAAAATAATACATATAATACCCTCATAGAAAACATAACAACAAATTACAAATTAAATTGGAGATAAAAAACCTTCATAATTAAAGCAACGAACAATAATATAATTAATTCGAAGGGCCGAAGTGTTGCCAAACATGTGAGAAATGTATCAATGTTGGTCTCTATTTATAGAGAACCTTTTAAAAAGAATTTTGGTGTCATTTTTATAATTTTTTTGAAGACAATTGTGTTTTATCCATTTAAATTCATTGGAGCAAAAATACAAATTAGGAAAACACGTGACATAATACCATTGGACCAAAATATACAATTTATCTCATTAAAATTTCACACTAATCAAATGGTACTCACCCCCATGTGATAAAGTGGGAGGGTTTTGGAGAATGCAAATATGGACTCCCTCCTCTCGGTTGAAGCTGATTTCTCTCACCCCCACTCACCAAAATCCCCTCAATTGCAGCCCTCTCCACCTACCAAACTCCTATATCCCACTCCCCAAAATCCCCCTTTGTGTATGCTCTTAAGGGGAGAGAGAACAATCCATTCACATTCACCTAAAAGTGAGTACTAGGTAAAGGTCAAATTTTTATAAAAATTAAAAAGTAAATGACAAATTGAAAAACAAGATATCTGATAATGAATTTTAATTAAAGGGTTAAATGTTTTTCTAACTCTACCTTTAGGTTGAAAGTGCCAATATAACCCCGTAAAATCAAAAAGCGTCAAACTAACCCTAACTTTATGATGATTTGTGCCAATATAACGTTCGGGTCATATTCCAGAGTTGACTCACCATTTGGACCATTGACCGGACCAGAAATGACAAATACTCCCCCCGTCCCACTGTAAATTGCTTATTTTCCTTTTTGGTCCGTCCCACTCTAAATTGCTTATTTCAAATCTTTCCTAATATAGTAAAATTTGATAGGTACAAGTACAATTTTAACTCTTTGCTTTTATTATATTTCAGCAAAACCAATCACATTACTTACACTTTTAACATGTTTAATTCTGTAAAAATAACAAATTAAAG
Source organism: Rubia tinctorum (assembly GCA_032355605.1). Classification (NCBI taxonomy): domain Eukaryota; kingdom Viridiplantae; phylum Streptophyta; class Magnoliopsida; order Gentianales; family Rubiaceae; genus Rubia; species Rubia tinctorum. Next base: position 16,602 of record JAULKM010127769.1, on the reverse strand, counting down.
GTAGCCTAATAAAACTAAGTTACCAAAGCTGAACACTTAAATAACAATTCAAATTTAATTCATCAAGAAACACCCAACCAACACTGGAATTCAATTTATTCTCTCAATCATCTGCATTTACTTTGTTCTTTTCCCAATCCCACTCTAGAAGCTTCTCTTTTCCTCTTCCCATTGAGAAAGCTGAAAACCCTAGCTCTGAATATCCCAACCCCTCGTATCCTCCACGTCGGATGGAAACCTAGGCTACACACTCGGCTGGAGCTTGCAGTTCTTGAAACCCCCGATGACCTAATATTCAATTCTCAATTTATGGGTCCTGAGGCAGGCGACGATGACCTCTTTACTGATTCGCAGCCCATCAATGATTTGGGTGGCTTCTCCGATGAACTTGCGATGAACATCGCTTGTGTGCCCGATTCAGAGGCTCCCACAGTAGATCGTGACCTGGGCTAAGGTTTTCGAACTTTCCTCAGCAGCTCTCTTCCGGCTTGGGCTTTTGGTGTAGACAGCGGGAAAAATGAGGGAATTGACAACTTCTCGAGAATGTCACGGCGTCGGTGCCAGAGTGGTGTCCCCCGAAGGGCAAGATATCTGTCTGACTGATTCTGCCTCTGATGTAGCGGCCGCACAACAGCTCGACACTCCGGCCAGGGCATTTGGTTCTGGCTCCGATAAAGCTGAGGGATCAGCGACTTCTTCGATGGAAGCTCTGATTGCATGTCCCGGCGGTGGAGGCGGAGTGGTGTCCCCTAAAGCTCCACCAGACTGATTTCACGTACGTGGAGGGAGAAAGGTTCTTTGATATGGTGGTCGCACATCAGCTAGAGACTTCGGCTTCCATTTTCGACCTGCTCCGGTGCCGCAGGTCGATGTCCTCCTTGGTGGCGCCTGCGGGCACCAGTCGACAGCAAGGCCCAGGTGATAAGAGGTCAAAGTATCATTTATTATTATTTTCTTAGTTTAGTATTTTTAGGAGTTCAACACTATACTCTTTTTCCGATTGGGTTTTTTAGTGAGGTAGTGTGATCATTTTAGTTTATTTTTATTATTATTAACGAAGCCATAAACTCGGTCATGTTGACTTAGAAGAGTTTTGGTAATTTTTTAATTAGTGCTTAGAATATTAAATTTTATTTTGATTAGAATTAGATTTGGTAAGATTAGATAAAGTAATAATTTAGAAGATTGCTAATGAAGATTGCACTTGAAGATTGGTTCTTGCCGAGAAGATTGCTACTGAGGTGTATATATGGGCTTGAAGATTGCTTCAGGATATTGCTTCAGAATATTGCTTCAGGATAATCACAGTCAGGATGTGATTAATTATAACCAAGATTGATTCTTGGTAAGTCACCAAAATAAGGATAAATTATGGTATACACGGCCAGGCTAGATTAGTATGGTTAGAACACGGCCATAATTATAGAATTAGAACATCATTAGATTTGATTTTTGGTATTTTAGTTAGATATGGTTTTAGCTTCTTAAAGCTACCATAAATTTTGATTCTGATTCTGATTGAGATTAGAGTTTCCATTTGGCTGAAATTCTCCTCTATTTAAAGAGAGGTATGGCCGAAACTATGTACACATTATTCATCAATTATATTCAGACTTTTGAGACATTCTCATTATCTTCATTGTTGCTAAAACCTGCGGGCTATTTAAGTTTCAATATTCCTTTATAGACGTACCATGCGGGCTAGACGTTTGAAGAGAAACCTTGTAAGTGTACCATGCGGGCTAGACGCTTATAAGTCGAGTTGAGTGAACCATGCAGGATAGATGCTGCGATTCGTGCATTTATTTGAGTTGGGCGAGATCCTCAAATAAATAAAAATCCGATTTTCCACAATCCAGAGTCTTCGCAAGGAGATTCATATCATATATTCTCTATATTTTTTTTACTCAACTCCAATAGTTTCCCTATTTTGCATGAGCTGACATTTAATACACTATAGTTTTCTTTTAATTTAAAGCAAAGAGTTGACTTTTAATCACACCAAAATATATTTAAAAAATTAATACTAGTTAGTTTTTTTTATAAAAATTAATATAACAAATTGAAAACTAGAGATTAGAAAAATGTGCATTTATTACCCTCCAGTTTTTTTAAAGTGCATTTGTACCCCTGGTGACATTTGAAAATTTGATCAACTTTGGTCATTATCAAACTCAAAGGAAATGATTGTTTTGCCCCTAAATTTTATTTAAAAAATTAGAAACCAAATTTGGATTTCACCCCATATCTTGAATCAGTTCAAGTAATCCGACACAAACGAGGGAAATCCGTTGGAATTAGGGTTGTGAAAAGGAACTAAATCTCGCCCGACCAAGTCGCAGATGAAAAGTTTAGAATCTTAGTCCAGATCGCACTGTTTTTGAACTCAAAATTTTGAAAAAACATTTTTATATCGATGTTGATGAAGGGTGGACCCCAATTCAGTGGAGGGTAAAATGGTCTTTAGCTTTTCAAAAGTGAAGTGGAGATTATTTTGGTAATTTTAATATTGGCCAACACCACAAAATAATAGGTCAACGTCTGACTCGGGCATCAAGGGTATGAGTTTTTAAGTCATTGCTAATTAAGGGTATATGTGCATTTTTGAAAAATTGGGGGTATATGTGCACTAACCAAGAAACTGGGGGTATGAATACATTTAATTTGAAACTAATTTTATTTTTTATTTTTCTTTTTTTCACCAATTGAAATAAAAGACGATTAACATTCAAAAAATTCAACAAAGTTTGCCATATTTTTATCATACTCATACATGAATTATATAAAATTTACGCTCAACCTATTCACCATCTACTAAACCCGGTACAAGAAATTACATTCAACATCCAAATTACTATTTTTTTCATCCAACTTGCCATTTTTTTCTATCAAATGAACGAAAAATAAATTTTAAAAAATAAATATTTATGTCTAACATACTTTTTGTAATGATGACTTATTTTGATCGATTACGGTATCAATGGTGTGGTGATGTGGGTCATGTTTATATTATAAAAATTAATAGTTTTTAAAAACAATCAATATAATAAATTTAAAACTAAAAGGTAGAATTTAATTAGAATAATGACATCTAAAAACTTCAAAAAATATATAATATATATATATCAAAGGAAATAATTTCAACATTCTAAACCAATCATTATTATCAAATCATTATTGACAAAACAATTAAAATATATATAAAGAAGCATCTCATCCGAGTTCGAGATTGTACTAGTTTTCTCTAAAAAAATTTTTTGTTGAAAGTCGAATGTACTTTATAGTAGAAATAGAAAAATGAAGAAAATATTAAATTTAAATTCAATAAAAAAAATAAGTATTGTGTTATGATTTGATACATTCAATTTGAATTGCATTAAATTTTCATTCCTTATAATATTTTTCTCTTTCTACAAATATAGGGAAACAAATCTTCTCTCTTATCAAAATTTTCATTTTAGAGAATGAGATAGGGAAACTGCTGGAGCTTAAAAGACAAGTAGAATCTCTATAATCAATAAAAATTCTTATTATAGGGAAGTTGTTGGACTTGCTGTAATAGACTCTAATGGTTAGAGGACTCCCTATTTTTTAGGTGTGATGTGGCAGATTTTTCTTAAGAATTAAAATTGATCGATTGTGTTTTTTAGAATTTCTCTAATATTACCATCAACGTTCGTAAATAAGATCTAAAATTTTAATATTTGTAAAATTTTCCTTCAATTTGACATGTCCATAAATAAACCTAAATTTTTTATATTTGTAAAATTTTAATCGTGATCATTCATTAAAGCGTGTTTATTGGTCTTTATCTTTTATAAAATATATTTTAATGATAAAATAAATTTTAATAAATTAATAATTATTCTATAATTAATAAAATATGTGCTAAATTAATAAATTATATTTTGGATATAGTATACATTTAACATAATTAATTAAATATAAAATTTAAATTTGAGTAATTGGAATCTCGAATCCGTTAAAAATTAGTTTCAAACTTTTAATTATATAAATTTAAATCTGAAATATGTTAAATTACAATTATTAAAATAATATATGCATTATTTATAAATTATATTTGATTTTTATCTTTGACATTATTACTTGGCAAGATAATGGGAAACACCGTCTTTCAATAGAATTATGGAAAGAATGGGTGTAATTAGAAAAGTAAAAAGGTAAAATATTTTAGTTATAATATAAAAAATTTATTATGCAACATTAAGCGTTAAAAAATTAGTATGACCCGATTAATGCAATCCAAAATTTTTATCATCATTTCTTCTAATTTGCAATTTAAATTTTGATTTTTCCATGACTTATGAAAAGAATGTATTTTGGAAGAAGGACTTTTATTACTTTTCAATATTATACATTGACATTCAAATTTCATTATATTTTTAATTAATGTAAAATTATTAATTAATTATCTTTGACGTGTTTTTATTTGGGAGTCAGATCAATCTATGTGGAAATTGATTTTTTTTTAAGTGTTCCATGAGTTAAATATGCTCTATGCTATTTTGTATTCAAATACTGTCCAACTATTAAAACGACGATGATTTATTAAACCTGCCTGTGGAAAATTTTAAGGTAGCAGTGGCGGAATTAGGGGGCGAGCCGGTGCGGTCGCCCCCAACCTCTGGTGAATGAACGGGGTAAATATATATATTTATTCTTTCTCCGTTCCAATAAAATTTAGGTAACATTTACCCCTGCTAAAATTTAGTTAACACCCGCCCTTCTTAAATTTTGATCTAATTCCGCCACAGACAAATAAGAAAATGTTGCTAAAGTTAGCTTAAGCATTCATTGCGCATTTAATTGGCAAAATGGCTGAGATATAGAACCATGGCAGCTGCTGCAGCTTTGAATATGTATGGTGCCGTGAGTGGGCAAAGGATCAGATTTGGGATGAAGATCTCATATCATACTATTGCTAGGTCCACTGTTTTCAATTTAGCTGCACTACAATTTATTTCAATTCATTAAAATTATAAATTAATATTATTTAATTCAGTTGTGATCTATTATTTAATTTGTGTTTACTATATTTAATTTTATTTCAATTTGTAGAACGTGATCATAATTTGAATCCGGACCACCACACCACACCACACCACACCACACTAATTAAACAGGAGCCCTAAAAATCCATGTGAAATTTGTTAACAACATTAATTACTCCCTTCGTTTCTCTATTTGTGACACCATATGTTTAGATACTAGATTTAGATGAAGAAAATGAGTAGATGAAATTAAATGTAGAAAATAAAAGGTAGAATGAGTAGATGAAATTAAATGTAGAAAATAAAAAGTAGAATGAGTGGATGAAATTGTATGAATCTTGCAAAAAAAAAGAAAGTGTGTCGTTTAAAAGATACCATGTATGTATGTTAAGTACGTAAAAATAAAGACTAACTATCAACTATAACCTCATCAACATCAACCTGTGACCATGTTTGTGCATGTACTTCCCCATCACCTGATTTCAGATACGGAGTATATGAAGTAGAAGTAGAAGTAGAAGTAGAAGTAGAAGTAGAAGTAGAAGTAGCTAGTAGTTGACCTCCATTACAAAGGTTGAAGAAACTAAAACGAGAACCACGGCTACCATTCATCTCCTTTAGTGGTTACATTGATGAGATTTCCAAGGTATTTAACTACTCCCTCTGTCTACTTTTATTGGCACTAGAAAACATGACCCATGTTTTCATAAAATTTGTATTGAGATGATAAAAAGTTAATTGAATTGATGAAAACAATTTAGTATTTTTTTTAAAAAAAATTATTAATTCCAAGATGCTGGAAAAACACTCAGCGACGATTACAATGAGTGTAGTTGACATCCAATTTAACTAGTCTCTAACAATAACTAACGTATTGCACGGATATCTAAATTACATGTCAACCAGACTGATCGTCTGTACTATTACAGATCAGATATCCAATAAAAAATTGTAACATCGCCCTCGGACATATTAACTTGCTTTCTGCGAAAAACATGACCACTTGGCAAAGAGAAGCGTATCTGCATCATTATCACTGCGCCAAACAGGGATTTTCTACAACTGTAACACCACTTGATTCAACCACAATCCATGTTGTCCAAACTGTAAATACCTTGAAAAACACAGATCTGACGAACCCATATTTATGAAAACCCAAAAATAAAGCCACAAACGAAATTGCGAACACACGATCCGTACAAGTAGATCAAGAACAATGCATCAACATGAATAATTAAATCGAGTTATCATCATGAATACAACGATCTAATCGATCAGGTCGAAAAACAAAACTAATCCATGGAGACAAACCTCACACTTATTCAATAAAAAAACATGAATTAAAATAAAATGTTATTCCACATCTCCCCTAATAGGGAGATGGGGAAAAGCTTGAAGAAGAACGGGTGTGGCTCGGAGAGGGCGGCGGTTTGGAGAAGGGTTTAGCGAATGTGTTGCATACACATTTTTGTAACTGAAAACAATCTAGTATTTGTCATAAAGGAAAAGTTCCAATTAAAAAAATTATTCATAAATAGTAAGTGTGTCAATATTAAAGGTTCAGAGGGAATATTTTTATTAAGGGATAAACATACCACGATTCCTGAATTTTATCCAAATTTTTTTTTGCTTGAATCTCGAGTGTTTTAAAAATATCACTTCAATTTTTTTATTGCATGTAAAAGTTTAATACTTGAGCCTAGATTTTCACATGAAATTCTAGATACCTAAATTAAACTGACTCAAATATCCATGTTAATCATAAATCCGCCTAAACCTGAACTGATCTGACCATCTACGGATTATTATTTTTCACCCAAAACATAATTATATATGTGGTTGCTATCACTTATTGTTACGAGTAAATTAATCATTTAACCAATCAACAAAGTTGGCTATCATTTTCGATAAGTTCAAGGGATAATTATCACTTTAAAGGGGGGAAATTCAAATTTTAAGAGACATTAAGAGTTACTCTAGAGTATTTGTTTCTTTCGCTAATGTTAGAAGTGCATGATAGGGGTGGTAAAACGTCGGACGGGTCAAATAATACTTGGGTAATTAAAAAATATGTGTATGATCTATTTTGACCTATTTTATAACGGGTAAAAATGGGGTGGGTTAAAACTCGTTCAACCTGTGGGTTAAAAATCATTCAACTTGTGGATCAAAATGGCTAAACTCGTGTGTTTCAATCCATAAATAAACCCAACTCATATGAGTAAACCCACGGGTTTCAACTTTCAATCCGTATAGGTAAATCCACGGTTAACCCACAAATCCAACTCGCTCAACTCATATTTTTCACTTACTCATTTGACTCATTACCCATTTAACTCATTATTCATTTTACTCATACACATCCATGTTTAAAATTAGACAGCCTGCTTGACCTGCAGGTCTATTTTGCTACCTACTGCATGAAAGGTTTTTGGAATTAAAGGGCACGAAGGTCTACTACACCTTCCTTTAAATGATTGAATCCGGGTTTGTGGTTTTAAATGAAAAGGGTCTTCCACCATAATATTTGATCAATTACGTGTGTGACCAGTTCCACTATTTTGTAAAACAGTATTTGGAAAGGGATAAACACGCTAACTTGAACCTGTGATCTGGGACGTCAATTTTGTTGACTACAAAGTAGAATCCCCATTCATTTGTGTTTAGTTCATTAATTACCTTGTAATAGTAAAAGTCAACCTCAACCAGATGAGACCGAACAAGTCTCGAGATAGAAAAGTCAACTATATTGATCATCGCGTCAACTTATCAACAAAAGAGATGCTCGGATTTTATCTCTTCCGGCGACCGGCCGGCCAGAGACAATCTTGCAACACATGCATGTATCTGTTTAACCGGGTTTATTTGTGCGTTTGACGGGACTTATAAAGTACACTTAAAAAACTATTTATTTTAAAATATACAAGGCATTTTTTAGAGGAAATGCTTAAATTTCCTCTCTTATTTCAAAAATTGCTTTTAAGTAATGCTCTCAAACGTAACGCATATGTAATCAAAGTACAGAGAATATACGAGGGAGTAAAAGTTTTCATTACAACTAGCAATACTAACTTAATGGACACACAACAATGATCTCCGCATGCATGAAGATGGATCATACGGTTATTAAAAGAAAAATAATAATCTAAGGCTTATTATGGCTCTGAGTGTAAATGTAATCGATATGAGCTTCAAGAGTTCTCCTGTTCAAACACTCGTCCACTTCTTGGCCTGTGCCCAGGCAATTTTCTTCCTTCTCCACTTTCTCTGTTCCTTGGATTCCCTGAAATTCCACAAGACATGAATATTGGGTTCAAATTTTTTTAAAAAACACAAATATTCACTAGTGGAAATAGGGTTCATTAAAGATGGTTCTCTACGACCAGACCAGAGAAGTCATTTCTCTAGTCCCGGAGAACCGGCTCTAATGACCCGTAATTCCACTGGGGATTGGGATCGAATGTTCTTACATGAAGCTGAGTTTCCTTAAAAGGTGGGTCGGAGCGAGCGCCGAATGTTAGTGAGAAGCAGAGGAGAAGGGCGAGGATGAAAAGGGAGGCAAATTTGGACATGTTTTTGTTTTCTTCTTCTTCTTCTCCTTGTTGTTGAGAGATTGTGAGAGTTTGGGAGGAGAATCGTGAATTTATAGAGAGATGGTGACAAAAGAATGAGAGAGAGAGAATCCAACGGCTAATTACTTCTGGAACTGTAAGTTGTTTGGTGGTGTGAACTTGGTACAGTAATTCAATGACTTTTAATGCCGCCGCTTCCATTTCTCTGCTTTTATTACTCCGAAACAAAACACAGAATAACTATATTCTAAACTATATAAAAGCCCTCTTAAAATAGGTTTTACTGATCAATATTATTTTTAATGTTTTAGCTTTGGTTTTTTTTACTCATTTCATTTCATTGAATGTGACGCACTTTAATTTTATTTTGTTTTAGTGAATTTGACGCATTTTTTTGTCATGATTCTTTCAATTTAATAAACTAATTTTTTCTTTCTAAATTCAATTTAATCCACTCATTTCATCAGGCTAAATCCAATCACCTGAAGCAATACTCTCTCCGTCCCAACTAAATGTTCATACTTTTCATTTTCATTTGTCTCAATCAAAGGTTCATATTTTGATTATTTTTTTATTTGGTTGAAATTTGTGGCTGAAATTTGTCCTGTTCATTTCAATCCTTTAGCTGAAATTTGACTTCATCAATGTTAGAATAAGTCAAGTATCTGATTGATTTAATTTGATTCTAAATAGAGTTGTTGAGTAGAATAAAGTTATACTAACAATCAACATGCTTTAATATTTAGTGCAAAAGGGTGATATTAACCTTGGGTTGGCACGGAGGTAGTATAACATTGACGGAAAGTTAGAATATGATTTTAGTAAATTTGGGATTTGGAAAATCCATGAACTCCGGAATTAAATAAAAGAACGAGGCTCAATGCACGAGTTAAATTCAAGAACAAAACTCCAAATTAACCAGAAAGTTGGGTTAAAATTAAATAGTATTTCTGTTGTTTGTTGAGAAAAATCTACAATCACTATATTTTGGTTGTTTCAAATATGTCGTGTCAGATGCTAAAAATTACTAGGTAATATGTTTTTTTTAATCCGGGTTGAAGCCATAAATTGGAAATTCAATTTACTAATATGAGCTTTGGCTCAATCGTGTTCTAGAATGTCTTAAATTCTTGGGAGGATGAATGCATCATTTACGGTTTAATACTTTTCTCAGGTGGACCTTGAGCTAACACACGATGTCAATCATCAAGAAAATAGATTTCCAGGATGTAAGACTCTGCAATTTCCATCCCCTGTTTTCTCAAATTAGTGGTATAATAACGGCTTAATCAGTTGGAAGTTGAAATTCCTGGCTCTCATAACTCATCATTCCTGCACCACGACTTGATGAGAAATTAAATTACGGCGTTGAGGGGTTAATTTTCTGGTGATCATTTCTTAATCTCCACGAGATATTTTTTATAGAAAGAAATAATCATATTTCATCTATTAAAATTTGAATTTATGATCATAAGAGTATTTGATCAGACAATTAACCAATAACGACTTAATTAATGTGTTTTCCGAGTTGTTTTGTACTCCTATTATTTTGTTTGTTATTTTAGCAGAATGTCATTCAAGAAAATACCAACCAACCAAAGAAAGACATGACATTTATAAATGAACAAATTTAACATCATCGTCAAATACTTTTCACCTTGAAAGAAAGTCTCTAAGTTGATGTTATATAATGACGTGAAGATTTCAAATTCAAAATTTCGTGTGTATTTTAACTACACAAAGTATTGTTTTAGTCTATCTAAACTTTAGTCAAGAGTTTATTGTGCAATTAATAATAATTTTTATTTGGGATGGGGTTTTTAAAAAAATATACTGATAAATTTAGGGACCTACTATGCAATTATCAAAAGTCTTTAAATACCAAAAAAATATCTGAATTTCCAATTTTCTTTTCCCAATCGGAATTCTCTCCTCCGATCGGAATCTGTAATCGCCGTCGTTCCGCCGCCAAACGCCGCCCCCTCCGCCACCGTTCCGCCGATGAATCCACCACCGTTCTGCCACCGTTCCTACCGACGAATCCTAAAGACAACGACAAATCCAGAAGATCGAAGCCTCCGACGAATCTACACCGCGAAGCCTCCGGCGAAGTCGTTGCGATCGACATTTCCATTGTCGGATCTCGGTTTTCGGCGTCGCGATGGAAGGCGCTGCGATTCCCGGTGGCGGAGCTAGGTTTAGCATCACGACGGAGGTAGGAGACCGTTTCCGGCAACAAAACTAGGGTTTTGCAAAGACGGAGGGAGTTGCAATTTCGGTGGCGTCGCACTGTCTTCTTTCTATTTTTTCGCCGACGAGAAGAAGCAGAAAAGAACAACGTCGGCGGAAGATGCAGAAGACGATGATGACGCCGGCGGAAAAGCTGGAGGAAGACAAATAAAACTGACATAATTCACGAAACGAAGGTTGTGCAACGCCAAACTAAGTAAATTAGCTTTCGCCACGTTTTTAGTGTTTATTAGTCATTTAAATTAGTGTTTAATAGGTATGTTTCTTTATATATATATATATCATAGCAATTTAGTTTAGTTGTGTATAATATTATTTAATTTAAATTAAATTATTTTTCTATTATTCAGTAATATCAGAGTTTAAAGTTGACATTAGAGTTTAAAATTGACTTGGTTGGTTTAGTACTGAATACACATATATAATATATATTCTTACTTTCTGACTTGTGACTCTCTTTTTATTTATATTTGTGTGAAAACAATATCACCGGAGAGGATGGTGTATTAAGAGTGTACATTAACACACGATAAAACTATAGTTTAATATATATGATAACGGTTTCTCCTACGTAATATCAAGTAGTTTCATAATAAAAACTCTTGATTCTAATATTTATTGTATTTAGTTGTAGTTCAATTCATCAATTCAGTTAAGAAGAAAAGAGATAGTGTTTCAAGAATTAATTAAAGAAACATGAACATCTCAATCAATTCATGGTTATCTCCTCTTTCCACGACGTCGCGTTTCTTATTGGTGCTACCTTTGCAAACATAATAGGGCAAACTATTATTTTTATGTAGTGGGATAAGATATTAAGAATATGCAAGAGACAACGTATCAATAACACTATTTGAAAATGAGCATTAGTACACAGTGCAGTGGGCACAATTCAACCACAAAAAACAGTTGTAAATTTGCAATTGAATAATTGCATTATTATAAATACTACTGAACTCAATCCACCGTTTGTGCTCTTCCAAGTAAGAGAAAAGCAAATCTGTTAGGATACGGATATACGATCGATAATGGTGTCTACTGTTCTTACTCGTAATGCAACAAGAAAGCAAACACCTTGGGATGCAACGTTTATCCAAATAATTTGGTCACAGGTGAAGTACAACTTAATCATTAGTTAATTAATGAATTTGTAAGTGTGGACAGTTGGGAAAAAATGTATTCGCCGCAAAAGAAGCCCCGTAGGCTTTGTTTTATATTTATACTAAATATACGTCGACACTGTAGGTTGTTTGCGAGAACTCCATGAAATTAGATTAGGACCTGAGAACACTGTAAACCCTCCAGTAGACCTGTGATCATCCATACAACCGGCCCAATCACCGCCTGTAAACACGCTTAAAAGAGTAGAATTTGAACACCGACAATGAAGTCATGTAGCATTTGTGCCCTTAATGTATCTTAAGATACGTTTGATTGCCTCCCAATGCACATCAGTAGGTTTAGAAAGAAACTGACACACCTTGTTAAATACGAAGAAGATGCCTAACCTTGTTAATGAAAGATATTGCAAGCCTCCAACCATGCCTCGATATTTGAAAGCATCATCCTCACTGAGGGTCATACCACAATCACGAGTAAGCTTGTCCGTAATGGACATGGGGGTTGAGACACTCTTACAATTCTCCATATGAGCTTGATGAAGAAGGTCAGAGGCATACTAGTACTGCATCAAGGTAATTCCCTTGAAATTGTAAACAACCTCAATCCCCATAAAGTAGTTCAGCCGACCAAGATCTTTGACCGGTAATGAAGAGGACACGATGTGCAATGGCTGATCAACAACGTGTTGAGAAGAGCCAACAATAACAATATCGTCCACATAAACCAACATATATATAGTGATGTCCCAATGATGAAATAGGAAAAGAGAAGTGTCGGCCTTGGAAGACGGAAAACCAAATTGCTATAACTCGTTGCTAAGTCGGGAAAACCAAGCTCGAGGCAACTGTTTAAGACCATATAGCGCCAGCTGTAGTTTGCACACATAATTAAGCCGATGAGAATCCTCAAATCCAGGTGGTTGATGCACATAGACGTAAGGCAAGTACCAACCAAACTGTTGCAGGCTTCACTACTGGACTGAAAGTGTCCTAATAGTCCACACCATATTTTTGTGTAAACCCTCGTGCAACCAATCTTGCCTTGTGTTTGTTGATGGAGCCGTTGGGGTGCTGCTTAAACTTAAATACCCATTTACAGCCCACAATATTAACACCAGCTAGGCAGGGAATACGAATTTACGTGCTGTTCTTTTGAAATACATGAAACTCGGTCTTCGTGGCGGTGTGCCAAGTTGGATCAGAGAGAGCAAGGCGATGTGAAGTTGGTTCAACGAAGAAAGCGTGTGTGATAAGGAAATAATAAATCCTTTCCCTTGTAGGGAAAAGTTATAGATGGTAGTTACCTTATAGAATTAGTTTCCTTATAGAATTAGTTATAGATGGTAATTTCCTTATAAACTTAAAATTTTATTCCCGTTAGACTTTGGATTATTGTAGTTCTATATATTGTAACCATCATCATTCATGAGATGTGTCATTGATGTGATATCAATGCACAATTAATAAAGTATTTTATATTTTATCATCCTTACAATCGCCTGATCATGGAGAATGATTGTGATTTATAGATACGACTCTTGTTTCATTGAGATCATGTGTTCAGCCACAATCTAGATACACGTATTTAGCCAAAACTGATGTTAAGCTCTGTTTATAAATAGTCATACTTACCCTTAGACCAGAGAAAACTAATTAAAACCCATTTGTACTTATATTATCACCTAATTGTCTCCAATTTTTTCTCCAAATTAGATCAAAGAAAGCTTTATCAACAAGAGGAACCATTAATAAGCAGTTTCTCACATCCACTTGATTATGGAAAGAGATCGTGCTTCAAAGATAAGGTCCATATTTTACGGGGATTATGTGCTCAACCACGATATGGATACATGTGCTTAGCCGAAATTACTATTAAGGCTTATATATAAATAACCAAACTTATCCTCAGACTAAAGATGACTAATTAAAACCCAGTTGTACTTATATATTTTCACTTATTTCTCTCCATTACACCCCCACCCCCTAGATCAAAGAAAGCTCTATCAACAAGAGGACCCCTAAATAAGCGGTTCCCCATGGCCGCTTGATTATGGAGAGAGATCGTGCTTCAAAGATATGGTCCATATTTTGCGGGGATCATGTTCTCAACCACGATCTGGATACATGTGCTTAGCCACAATTATTGTTAAATTTTGTCTATAAATAGTCAAACTTATCCTTAGACCATAAATAACTAATTAAAATCCAGTTGTACTTATATACTATCACCTAATTCTCTCCAACATTTTCCCCAAATTAGATCAAAGAAAGTTCTATCAACAAGAGGAACCCTGAAAAAACGGTTCTCTACAACCACTTGATTATGGAGAGAGATCATGCTTCAAATATACGGTCCATATTTCACGGGGATTATGTGCTTAGCCACGATATGAAAACATGTGATTAGCTGCAATTGTTGTTTAGCTTTGTCTATATATAATGATTCTTATCCTCGGACTAAAGGTTACTAATTAATCTCACATTATACTAATATACTTTAGAGGAAACAACTTCAGTGACCCCTAAACTAATGTCACCATTAACCTTTGACCCTCTATTTTATTTTTGACCACTCTTCAGTTGACCCCTGAACTAACAAATGTTAAGTCGTGTCACTTCCGTCCAGTCAAACCGTTAATTTAAGCTTTTGTTGACATTTTGTGGGGAAATGTCTTTTTCAATTCAACCTAGAATTCTTTGCAATTCAGAAAAATGTCTTCTCGGGCTTTGCAAGATATGAGTTGAGATGTCTTCTCAAGACGTTCAAATATCATCGTCGACGACGAGATCTAAGTTGAGAATTATCACGTGCCACACATAGGACTCGAGAAGATATTATTTTTAACTGCAAATAATTCTAGGGTAGAAAATATATTTTTGCCCCTCAAAATATCAACAAAAGTTAAAGTTAACGGTTTGACTAGACGGAAGTGGCACAACTTAACACTTATGTTAGTTCAGGGGGTTAATAGTGGTCAAAAATAAAATGGTGGACCAAAGGTAACCAATGGCAATAGTTTAGGGTCACGAAAGTCGTTTTCCCTATACTTCAACCAATCTCTTCCCTCCAATTAGAGCAGGAAGAACACCATCAGCAATACGAACTCTAACTAAGCAGTTTCACACAATCGACTGATCATAGAGATGGACCATATTTCAAAGATTTAATCAGTGATGCAGAGGGATCATAGGCCCAACCACAATCTGAATATATGTGCTAAACCAAAACTACTTAAATTATGTGTATAAATAGTTATACTTATGCTCAGATAAAAAATAACTAAGTAATGCCCAACTGTACTTGTACACAATCACCTAATCTTCTCTAACTCCTCTCTCCTATCATTTCTAATCATATTTGGAACTTGTTTTCCAGATATTTCAAAAGCTTTTAGTGGATTTATCATTTATAGAATGTGCATTATATAATGCAATATTATTGCAATAGTAGTATTTGTGCACTGCAATATTTATAGAGTAATTAATGTCAAAATATAATGGGCAATCTCAAATAAAAAAAATATCCATTCTTACAATTTAAAATATTACACATATTGCTTGACGTATTTCTATGTCTTTATTTAAAATAATATATAAGTAAATATATTTCATAATGTGATTGACCAATATGATATCCCAAAGATACCTTATAAATTAATAACATCACTTTCTATATATAAGGGGTCAGAGTGAGATTCCCGTCCTTTTTTACCCCCAACAAGTATTTTTTTAAAAGAAATTTGTGATTTCTTCTACAAATTTATATCATATTGGAAAGTTTTATAATATCTTTGTTTAAAAGTTCAGTTATATATTATTACTGCTAAATTTAGTTCAAAAGTAGATCATTTCTTGATCTAACTGTTATAAGACTTTAATTGATGGGATGATAGAATTTTTCTATGATGTTTTATTCTAGTTCCACTTCGAATTGCAAAACAAAATGTAGAAGATATTTTGTGATATATGTTGTGATATTTTGTGAATATTCTTGTATATCTTGTATGCCTTAGTTAGAATCATTTTCCAGTTGTACTTCTGTATATGAAGCTATATATAGGCCTCTTGTGTCATAAATAAAATCACACATTCATATTTTACATGGTATCAGAGTCTAAATCTTGAGAACCCTAAAAATTTCCCCCTATATTCCCTGTTGCCGCCTCCGCCCTCCCTTATCCGACCTCCGCCATTGGGGTTATCACAGCCGCCGCCATCGAGGAGCTAGCACCACCGCCGCTGCTTTAGTGTCGTCGTCGTCTGCTTTATGGTATCAACGTTTTGGAAAACTTTGATTTGGAGATATCATTGTTGATCATGTATTATTTATTCTGGCATTACAATGCAATTTGTCATCGGTTGTCAAATTAACTACTGCTTTAAAATGTCTAGTTTTGCTTACCATAAATTTGTGTATATTACAGGATATTAGCATGGGGATAGTGATTGGCGCAGGCTAACAACGAGGAGAGGTTTATTGGTTGCGCAGATTGGAAATTCCGCGATCTACGCAGTCGCCGTCCTTGTCCGTTACTGCTTCAGTGTCTTCGTCTGCTTTATGGCATCAGTATTTTGGACATCCGTCTACTTCGGTGTTGTCTTCTATCTCAACTTTTTCCTTAAATACTAGTGATATTAATAAAATTG